>JAECUM010048364.1:0-21227 GCA_016617855.1 Megalonaias nervosa
AGAGAGAGAGAGAGAGAGAGAGAGAGAGAGAGAGAGAGAGAGACGCTCGCTCCTTCGATATACTCTCCTTCTAATGTGCCCCTTACGCTCTGAAAGGTAGCACGATCAGAACATACATGTATGGTCCGAAAGCATAGGCCGTAAATATTTTTTATTACGTGTATGGAGTGACAATTGGTCTGGAGCAGATACTGGTGAGAATAAGTCGGTTTGCTTTGCAGGTCACTTTCTCTCTCATAATGCCTTAGGTAATGACCACTGCCTGGCGAATCCGGTCGTTCCCAATGAAATTTTTACCCACTGGAAGTGGACAAGAGTAATCTCCATTTCAACAGAGAAATTGGTGCCAAATCCCTTGCATATCGCAATTAATACTCCTGTTAGACACTGGTGAGGAAACACACCCTCACTAACAAAACTGATATCAAGTGGTACCGTTCACCCTGGAAGCGAGTTTGAGGAGCTTTCTTACACAAGGGAAGTATACTTTATAAATATATCTGACTATTTTATTTTTCATAAGATACAGTACTGCCAGACTGCAGCAGAATTCAATTGCTTGACTTCTGCAATCAAACAGTTAAGCACATAATGAACGGGTAAGTAATGCAAAGAATATAGGGCTATAGAAATATGTTGGACATAGTGGAAGTAATTATGTTATTGCTTCTCAATCCCTTTCAGTAATATTCTATCGTTTGACATTAGCGAGCGTAATATTGTCAGATGATTGTATATGTATGCTTGGCGTCAGAATTTAATAATGCTAATAATGTGTAAGCGACTTTATGAAGAAAGAGAATACGAATGTCCAGAGGTAAATAAGTATGGTTTTGTAATAGAGCAAAAATATGGGAATTTGAAGAAAAAAAAATTCATAGATGCAAAGTTGTACAGGACAATGTTTAAAGAGGTTGCGAAATTGAATGATACCAGGTTGTAAAGGAAAATGTTATAAGATGCCGCTCACCCTAAATCCTTAATATTTGGAAAAATATGTAAACTCTAAACAATTGTATTGGTCACCCTTTCGACAGGTGCTTCTGTTATATTCTCTAATAAAATATATAGTGAGAGCTTAATATCATGTCTAATGAACTAAATAAAGCAATGTTTCTTCGAGAGGTCAAAAATTATTTGCAGCAAAAAACGTTTGGCCGCAGTGCTGGTCTAGATATGATTATTAATGAGTTTCTTTACTGCAATAATGATATAAATCTGTAATTTGTTTAATGTTGTATTAAAAAATGGTCACTTTCCGGAAATGTGGTCTGAATGATTATTTTATACCGTTGCATAAAAAGGGCAATTAAATATGACGTAAATAATTATAGTGATATAACACATCTGAGTTGCGTAGGTCAGTTATTCCTAGATACACTTAATAATGGACTTAATGACTGGACAGAAAATTATCTTCTCTTTAGTGAACCACAAGCAGGATTTTTTAAAAACTAAATGAGTAATGTTGATAACATTTGAGAATATGTTTATTTTTCTTGAGCTCACATATTAATCAATGTAAAAAATTATTTTGTGCGTTTATTCATTTTACCAAAGCGTTTGATTACATGGCACGGGATAACGCATGACATACATTGATAAAGATTGGCTTAAGGGCATTGTGGATACTACTGTTAACTTAAATGCGGTAATTTGCTGATGTATGAGTACTTTATTCAGGGCATTGACCACGTATTCACTAGGCTCACTTTTGTGTGTATCAGGTTTGAAGCAGTTGGTCAGCCCCGACTGCTGACAGTTCTCTTCAGAGCTTAGGTTACCTCTTGTTCTCCATTTTCTGCTGGCATCGACAGCTGTGAAATACTTCCAAACTGGAGATGCCTTGTCGTGCTTTCTTTCTGCCAATTTGAATATGACCGGGATTCAAAGTTACGCCAATTTGCCATGAACTTTATTTATCGTTTAAACGGAAGGCAGGTTTTGTAAATGTTAACAGGGCTAACCCGAAACAATGTAGTTTACATATTCCTTCCCTGTTTTCGTTTCGAATCCATCACAGTCCAATATCATCATTGAGCAACTTCAAACGGCTCCAGGATGGCCCGTCACGACGTTCTTAATACAACGCCGGATACGGCGACGGTAGGGTCCTGGATGTCAGTGATCGTCTGGAAGCTGCAGTATCCCAGTCTGGAAGGACTTTCAGTATAGTTCGCTTTCAGTCTTGGCACCACAGGGGAAATCTGCATTATCCTACTCCACAGAATAATACGAATTCAGCTCACAAACTACATCGTCATTAATAGATCCTACGATGACTAAAGAAGAACCAGCCTTTCGAGCATTGATCGAGGTAATTTGCCCATCTCCTCCAGCTCCGTCAGAGGCGATGTACAAAGTCCGGCATCCGTTGATCTCTTGCCTAAGAAAGATCAGTCCACCTTCAGCCAGTCTAGTAAAGTTGCGGACTTCATACCTTTCTTTCCACAGCAGTGCCTGACTGCCATTCAGCTTTCTCAAAGAGTGCTGTAAGACACACGCTTGTGTTTCATACAGAAGTCTGTCGTCGACAAAGACGTAAAAAGGTCTGGGCTTCTCAAAACCCTCACCATTACAGGTGGACAGGAAGCACTTCTTTGACACGTATCAGTCAGTGCGGAAAAAACTTTGTAATGGCCCTGTGCTTCATCTTGTACCAATGGCAGTCTTTCAGGAAGCGAAACAGCAAACTAACTTCACTCAGCGTTATGCCCCCAATCCCCCGGCGACACTTGGGAATCAGTTTCACGAATGGCACATGTGCTGAAGAGGACGCCACGACACACATTTGCCAATGCTAGTTACAGACCTGAGGTCTCTCAACCACTTCAAAAGGACATCATGGTACAGAAATAAGACGCGGAGACTGTTTTTTAAAAGCCGTTAAAGAAGGAGACTTTGTTATCAGTTTAGATCTGCAAGATGCGTACATCCGTGTTCCGGCGCACAAATCTTTCAGGTAATTCCTAAACCTCGCTTTCAAATATACAACATACCAGTTTAAAGCCTCCCTTTTCGTCTCAACATCAGTCCCTTGGTCTTCACAAAGTCTCACTTCGAGATCATCTACATCATCGTGATTTCCAGGCACCTGGACGACAAGCTGCAAAAATACCAGGTGAGTAATATTCCAAGTCAAGACATGCATTCTCTTGCTTCACACCTAACTCGCCTTGGATTCTTTGTCAACGAGAACAAATCCGATATCATCCCATCTCAATACTTAGGTATGGAGTTCAAAACGCTGTCACCAATTGTCTCAAAAAACTGCATCTCACCCTTCGTCCATTGGGTATCTTTATTGCGGCTGCGGATCTCGTCATCAATGGCCGCTTGTTCATGAGACCATTTCACATTGAAGAGGATGTTGAGGGTGGAGGTGGCTAAATCCCCAGATTATTGCCTTCTGGTTTGGAGTTTTCTCGGGTTTTGTCATCAACGACAAATCCACTTTCTAGTCCGTCACATTCTGGGCAGTCTCAGTTTATTGGCAGAATCGTTTCCCGAAGGAATCAACTAATCCAAGCCGAATGCTCTATTTACCCCTCGGTGTTCAACCGAATCTGTACCCAGTGGGGCTTACCACTTGTTGATCTATTTGAGACAATGTGGAATGCGAAGCTCCCTACCTTTTGCTCCAATTCCAGATCGGAGCGCCTGGACTGTAAATGCTCTTTCGATAGATAGAAACTTACTCTCCAGTTCCTCGACTTGGTAAAGTTGGTAGCAGAAATTCTAAGAAAAAATCATGGTCCTTTCTCACCTGCTCATACAACTTCAACTGCAGGCGTTTAATCCGAACTCATACATGTTTATACTACGTGTCTGGATCATTTCAAACAAACCCTGATGTAAAATATTTCTAAGAACAAAGGGAGGACAGAATCACTCGGGCGAGGAGACCTGCCATTCTGAAAGCATACGAGGGGAAGTAGAATATTTTCTCACATGTGGTGGGAGCAGGGACGCACCACTCTGCATAATGCGTCGATAGTCCATATGGATACTTTTTTACTGCATTTTGTCAGGTGCAGTCGCAAATAAAAACTTATCATTGCACAATTTCTAATACGTTTCATCGTCACGGAAAGGAGGATATTGGACAAAACATAGAACTCTCCGACCTTCTTGCGAACTTGGACCTGTCACGACCGACGGTTTTAGCCTTCGGTGTCTCGTCCAATTCAGTTATATATATATATATACACACACACACAGAGATCGGAATCATTTTAACAAATAAAGAAACTGAGTTACTGTAATATTTACAAAGCTTTTTAATCGCATCGAAGCCGGTGTTTATTCATTTCTAAATATAGCATTTTGGAAAATCTTTTTTTAAATCTCACCTGGCCATATATTTAGTTAAATAGAGAAGTAAAATTAATGTTATTTCACCTGGCCATAGATTTAGCTAAACCGAGAAGTAAAATTAATGTTCATCCCTAAAGAAGAATAACATTGAAATATATGTGGATGATAGTTGTTCCGCTGGTAAGTAATTATTGTATATTATGTATCTATATTCTAGAAAGAAAATACTTTTTCAGCGACAATCGTTTTCTGTTATGTACATTGGTGTCATTGGCATGCAATGTACAGGACTTCGTTCAGCAGATGATTTAAATCAAGTGCACTTGTTTACCAATGCTAAGCATTTTCAGTTGTGAACAAGTAATTAAAGGGGTTTGTATATTTTAGAATTTTATTTCTACTTTCTAAATCTTTGTGATGAAGTAACAATCTCCTAAACTACGAGGTTCATCGGTGGCTTTGTTACTAAAGAGTAATGTTTTTCTTTTTTCTATTTTTTGTGGTAAAAATCTATGAGTCTTACATGTCACTCATGTAGGATTTGATCAGCTGTACGAATAACGACCTGACCAACCGATAGTGATAGAGCATTGTCGCCAAAGCATAAAGTTCTAGATGATAAGAAGAACAATACACGGGACCACACCCCGACTGTAATATCAGCATTTCTTGTATGATAATCATTGAAAATGTTTTAAAGGCATACCACTATGAGTTACAATTCTGAAATAACACAATGACTAAAAAAGGAAGTAAATTAAACTGGCCACAGCTCGAGGAAACTCAATAATTTAATACAGTAGATTCCAGCAAACAAACTGACACGCATACACTAATGTTACCGGGCATACTTGTGTCCCTTTGGTGACAAAGGTGACCAGTCCGCCTAGGTCCCAGAGGTCGGACAGATCAGAAAAAACTTCTACAACTGATTACTCATGCCCGCCCAGACACCTGCCTCCCCGACTATACTTTCCAAAGACTTATATAGATAGGCAAACTCCCCTCTGGTACCAGAAGTTGAGTTGACCCCACTGGTGACAGATGTAGAGTGGGTTCCACCGGAACAAAAAGTTGAGTAGGCACCACTGGTGACATAAGTAGCTCCCTTTTCAACGCCACTCCTTCCTTCCTAATACACATTAGGTAGGAGTGTATACAAGCACAAACCAGTGGAGTTCCAAGATACACAGTCATCTCCCCGAATCAAACCAATCTAGTGGGTTTACACCCGTCACAATTCGCCACATGAGTGGGTATATAACCCACCGACCGACAAATTATGCTTGAAGTGGTTGTGCTTGAACTAGTATTTGTACATTATGTACTTACACCGTAAAACTTTATAAGTTACAATGATTATGACATAGTAACCAATGCAATACTGCATATACTAAAAGACATTTACATCTGGAGGTGGGGGGTATTTTTTTTTATAACGCCATCTATCAGCACATGACAGGCTATAAGTTGCGTCCAGTATATTTAGTGGAAGAAGAACTCGGGAAAACTCCGGGAAGAACCACCGACCCACGGGAAGATACTAGAAAGCTTTCTCCCATAACCATGTTGGCCGAACCGAGACTCGAACCCACGCGGACAGAGGTAATATGACAGTGATCTGTAAAGGCGAGCACCTAGACTACTCGGTCACCAGTGGCCCCATGTGCATCAGGAAGTATGTCCCAAGCGTTAAACTAAACGAATTTACTTGGGAATTGTGCATATTGTATTTTGGTTTCATGCTTATTCCGTTTTTTAATAACAACAAAACCATCTATTTGTGCATCAAATATTCTGTCTTTTATAAAAACCTATTTAAAATATTTTGTATACTTTTATTAGTTTTAAACCCTATTTATTAGTCAGCTCTGATAATCTGAAACACAGCTGTATAGTATATGAATCTCCTACCCTCTTCACAATACTTTTTTTGGGGAAAAATGTGAGCAATGTAAAAGCAATCGAATATATATAGCTCTGATTGATATAGCTTTGGCTGCAGTACCACGGGTATCATCATTTATATACTGTTCACACCTGTCTGCAGTACTTCGGGTAGCATCAGTTACGTACTGTTCACACCTGTCTGTAGTACCTCGGGTAGCATCAGTTACGTACTGGTCACACCTGTTTGCAGTACCACGGATAACATCGGTTACATACTGGTCACAACTGTCAACAGAACCATGGATAACATCAGTTACATACTGGTCACACCTGACTGCAATAGCACGGTAATATCATTTACCTACTAGTCACACCTGTCTGCAGTCTGTTTGCAATGGATGTCATAATGTACAATACTGCTATAAATTAATACCGTACATGAGCGTTGGAAAATACATAAATATGCTAAGTTGAATCTTTCAAGTATAGCAGCACTAAAAGTCAATAAATATCTTTGACCACTTCTTTTTATGGGTTTGGCATGTTGTTAATATGACAAATACCCTATTTTCATTGCATTGTGTGTGCGTGTGTGATAGCCATGGACATCCTATTACAATTCAACATGCATACCCATACTTTTGTATTACTAGCTCACTATAAAGTATATTTACAATATATCCTGCCTCATTTTTCTAGAAAAGTAATTGTACACTGTTAAAAAATCTCCTAGCAAGCCAGCCGCATATCCAAGAGGCGGAAACGTTCATTTATCTCATCAATAAAAAGCTTGTAATAATCAAAAGTAAAACAAAGCTTCTAGATTACTCCACCCAGATAAAACACAACAAACCGAAATTAACATATAATGACCAAATCATCGTCATTTAACATCAACGCAAAGTAGGCTCCCTATGATACGAAGCATAACACATGGGACCCCCACCCCACCCCAATTGTAATATCAGTCTTTCATGTTGGAAAACCGTTTAAAACAAAAGGTAATAAATGGACTATAATCTGTTATGTTGCAAACACTACATATATCTTTAACTCTTCTTTTCAAATGTTTCCGTTGATAGGGTATGTGCAAAATATGATTTAATTGCTACATTTTGCGACAGAATGGACGGAAGGACGGTACAAATCTTACAGATAATTTCTTTTGGTCATATGCAAGTCTACTACTGTAAGTCAGACAACTACAACACTAGAGTACAATTTAGTCAATTTAGCGACGAAACAAAATTGTTGTAATGTTCTGAAAATCGAATCAGTAATCTAATTATGACCATAATAAAATGTGAAAAAGAACGAGGTCAAACCAAAAGGGGTTGAATGAAATATTTATAATTGTACAACGTGAGGTTTGAAGTATAATCTACCATTGGTATTTGGTAATGGGTTGCCGTACATTGAAGATCTGGCAATACTGTTTATTAAAACCTTAAATGGAGACAAGGCCATCTGTGATAACAATAACTCTTGTTAACGTGTCATAAATTAGGACTTTTACACAAAACTGACGCACAATTGCAAAATAAGTTGACAGACCGTAACGCAGAATTATTGATTGAGAAACTAATCAACATTAGATTCGCTATCAAAATATGTACAACAATGTACGATACAAAAATGCAATCTGGTCTAAATTTGTACGAATCAAGAAGAGACATGTTGATCTGATCGTTGGAAAGTGACGCGAAGTCTTTTAATAGACTGTGATTTCCATGGTACACTAAAGGCTATCATGATGTGGCTTTATGCACGCATCAATTTACAATTTTATGATATAATGTATATAGCTTTCTGTATAAATCCAGCAAGTTTACGCATAATTTACCTGAGTGCTCTATTCTACTTGCATAAATAGGAATTCAATAATCAAATGTTGGCAACAAACTTTGCTTCTTCTTTAATAGAAGAAACAAATAACCTTCATCGTAATAATGATTTTTTAACTATCTGTTTTTAAATAAGAAAGTTATTCCTCATTTATAAGAAGAGTTCCTAAAGGAGGGGAATCACGTTAGAATACATTTTAAAGGAATTCCTTGTGGTCTCTCTCTTCAGTTTCCTAATCGATCTAATTTTTAAGAAAAAGAATTTCCCAGCTTTTCCTCATGGTAATCCTGGTTATTTAAAAAAGACTTTGTTTATCTTAGGTATTATTAAAAAAACTTTTAATTCCCTTTATTTTATTTTTTGATTTATTTGGATTGGAGAATATACAAATTTGGCCTTACTTCATGTGTGCACTTATTAAAAACTCTGCTGAGCCATTTTCACTTCCTGAACTTCAAAGGTAATTTGGGAAAAAGAAGCCTATAACTGTTTTTACTTTTACATATTTTACAATTCATTTATTGCACTTTGAGAAGCTGATATTCTCGACGCTGGCAAATTTAATTTCCCTATTTAGTAACTGTTAAATTTAATGAACTTAGGACAGGTTCAGATACATTTTCGAACACATGGATTCAGCCTTTATGATCAGCTGTATGCTTTAGATGGTGCATGATTTCCATAATTACACATCGAAAAGAATGTCAGTCACAGTACACAAAAATTAGATAGAGGTATGGCAAAATTCTCTCCACTTTGATGTTGAAACTGGAAGCAAGTTCACATTATAGCTGTTCCTTTTTCCGAAGTGCGTAATAACTGCAGAGTAGAACCTATGAAAAAATTAATTTAAAATAAAAACCAATATGGCGGAAAGGCCGTAATAGTCTAGTTCCATAAGGGAGACATCTTCGTTAGCCAAGGTTCCAATGTGATAAACCATATCTACACCTTTGCGTATCGAGCTGACATTGATATGCTTCGGGTCTGTGAATTTAATTGGATGTGGCGGCAAGCCATCGCATCCGATCAAAATTAAGTTGTTCAATTTGGACACTGTTCCTACATGATGGAGACAAGGGGGAGCACACAACTTAAGTGGACTGATAAATAGGCAATTTTTCAGTGCCAGTCCGTGAGTGCAAAAATACCTTTCACTGAAATACACCTGTAATGGCTTCCGTCTGGTACATAGTCATACCTTGGATGTTAAACTTCAAAAGTATCCTTTTTAGGTCAATTGCCCCCACCATTTTCTCTGAGCCCCCCTTGCGTTTTAAAGTGCCTTACTGATTTTATTAAAGCTTCTCCGTTGCTTCGTGTCTTGTCTGCTTTGGAGGACAACACTTCTTGTCTACTTCGGTGTGAATGTATCTAGAAACGTGATTGCTTCAGTGATAGTTCCTTTTCTGTGCATTTAAAGGCCACGAACTCAACGTAAAATGTACAGATTAACTGAAAAATTGTACAAAACTTGTTTCCAAATGCTACTGAAGGAAAAGAAATTATGGAGTAGTAAAAGTTATCATGAGTTTTCCCCTTTTTACCGATTGAATCGATTCCTGCGATTTTGGTCAGTTCTAAAATATCTGAGAAATACAGATGTTGTCGCTTTAATAGAGCCCAGCATCATATGCATTGATGTGACATTGGGAAATAAATTCCACCCGAGCGTGAGAATATTTGGTAGGAATGATGCTTTGCTGAGTTCCTGTCAACAATATTCGGGCCCTGAGGATGTAATACACCATCCAACACCATTCCATGTGATTTATTATTTTTTGCTTTCATTCCCTATCAATTAGTATGATTACATGTATAATGTTGGGTAGACCCCAAAATGCTGAACACGAAATTGGCATCCTCTGAAAGAAGGTCAGTGGATATAAATTTCATGTCATCAGGTGCAATCTTGGGACAGCTTAAATCCTTCATCTGCAATCGTGTAGGACAGGTGAATTCCGCCTGTGAGTAGGGGTTTCTCTATTCTACACTGACTCGTATGATGGATTGTTTTGCTCTCATTTTTAGCGGAAGTGCAGATGCATGAAGAAAGATTATTTTTTCTCATAGTTCTGAACGAAAACTTCGGGTCGAAGTCAAAATGGCGGATTGTAAATTCTGATACAATTTTTAAACCAATTAAAAATAACAATAAGAAACCGTTACCTTAAGATAGAGCTAAAAAGTTAAAATCAACTACACAAACTGTTTCAATAGAAACCAGCGTTCAAGGGACAAATAGTCGAGATCGTCGATGTACAGGATATACACAGCTTCTGATCTGTGTACTAAGGATAGCATGAGCAATGACATAAATATGAACAGGTCGAACAATAAAGTCCACTCTTGTCTTTACAATTATACGAAATGATACATAAATAATAACACAGTCCTCGATTCAACTTTGATCTAGAATTGACTTCCCTTTTGTAAACAGTAATGAAACGAAGAATTTATATAAATTTAAAGAAACGAAAAAGAATTTACAACAACGGCAAGTTCGACTCGAAATTGGTCTATATCATCTGTACATGTAGCTAGGTCGATCAGTGCAAATTGGCCTGTTAGTGGGACACAAGCTTCAACCGCTTGAAGTTTTAGAATTTGTGATGCAATTAATATTTATCTTGTGAGAGAATGCTTAAGTTATGATGGAAATTCGTAAGATTTTGCCACTTTCCGTTTACTATGGTAGCAGTAGAACGTGACTGCGTCCACAGGCCCTTGCAATTTCATCATCATCATCATCATCATCATCATCATCAATCCCTTAACCTAAGAGGTCGTTGGGGCACCACAGTTGAATTTACAACCAGTTCTCTCCATCATTCCCTGTTCTCTACTGCCCTTTGGGAATCTCCAAATCCCATGCCTATCCACTCCATAATGTTATCTTCCCACCTCTTTTCTGTCTGCCTCTTCTTCTGCACCCTCGCACTGTGCCTTGCAAGATTGTTTTTGCCAGTCCAGATGATCTTGAGACATGACCGTACCACTTCAGTTTGCGCTTTTTACAGTGGTCAAGAGGTCTTCATATTATCCTATGGCTGGTTGGATCCTGTTGTGAACTTTTTCGTTGTTACGTGGTCAATGTATGAGATGCCCAAGATCTTGCGGTAGTATCTCATTTCGAAGGTTTGAATCCTTCATTGTATATGTATATGTATCACCTAAGTTAGAAAGGTCAGAATATTGAATATTTCTAATTATTACTACAGTGATATAATTTCAAAGGCCTGTTGTTGACAAAAGACACAAATCACGCGATTAAAGAGAGAGGTATTCCCGATCGTTATTTTACAGCGAAAAACACGATCATTCACATATATAAAGTGAGAAAGAGATATTCGACATGGCGTCCTCACTTGACAAAAGTGTATCACCTACGTATAGGAACGGAAGAAAGATTTATCCCATGTATCTTTCTCACATAGGTAAACCGACGGAAGGAAGGAAAATTGATACCTTTTCGCAGAAAAATCGATTTGAACAAGCCCTTGACTAAACATCTCATAGCTCTTGATATGTAGAATCGTGGATTTTGCTTAATTTTCATCTTGTCGCGATAATTAATAAAAACTATCATCAATCGCTTTAGGAGTGACATCTTGATCAGCTGGATCAATTAACAAATCATATCGTCTATACACTGAAAATATGCATAGTCGAAATTATTATGCTGAGAGTAAAGCAGGTAGGCTTAAATTGTTTAAATTCGGGTAGCGGACCAACCCGAAGAAATAGCACATTAATCTGAATTCAGTCAGTAATGCCATATTGTTACATATTCAATCTGCCTTAGATGATTGTGTGTCAGCCGAAATTTGAAATAGAATGGTCTCTTTTTGTGCAATATTTTTATAATATTACTCAGCATAAATCAGTAAACTTTTCTGTTGAAGAAATGTATTTCATCGATGGCAATAATCTTGTTCCTAAAGTTTATAAATAACTCACGGTTTTTTCTTTTGTCACTTAAAATAGCTCTGACCGCATAAATGTGCCACGATATTCTTCAGGAAAAAATGGTTCTAAATACTCTTTAAATAGTCACTATATTTACAGTATTCATTTTTATGTTATATGAACCTTGTATTTAAAAGGGTCAGTGCAGCCTAAAATGTGCTATGTTCATTTAAAAAAAGTATGGGCACTAAAAGTAATATTAAACATTGAAATTCGCTTGATGACTAGGTCAAGAATTTTTGATCTCTCAAAAATTATCAGTTTGTTGTATTTTCAGTGGTGTCACCAGGGTTGGTGTCACCCAGTGCGGTAACTCATGGTGTCATCCCCATGGACCTCCTTCCTGCACAAAAATTTCAAAAATTGTATAGACAGTTATGTGCGGTGACTCATGGTGTCACCCCCATGGACATCCTTCCTGCACAAAAATTAATTTTTTTTAATAGACAGTCATTTTGGTGTCAAACCCCTCTGATGGTGTCACCCGGTGCGATTCGCACCCCTCGCACCCCCCTAGTGACGCCAATGTGTATTTTTACTCTGTTGTCAACACTGCTAGCGGGTTCTTTTTCTTCCCCCATTCTCTGTATATAATACACAGCGCTCTTTGCAATTGAAGAGGTCTTAGGAAGAAATTTTCCTACCAAGAAAAGGAAATTTGTAATTGGTTCATTTAGTCACTAATATACAGTTTTTACCATCTAATAATTGTAACAGTGTGAATTCTGTAGATGTTCTCGCAGCATATTTGCCGCATTCAGTGTGATACGTGTTACGAGTCTATGCTCTTAAAATAAGTAACAGAAAAGAGTGAAAAGCAACAAGCTTCGTAAAATGCAACAAATAATTTATTTCCTTAGAAAAATAAAAAGAAAGAACTGACGGTATTGCGAATTAGATCCCTCAATTATCCTAGATTTACAGACACAAGTTCTAAGAATTTAAGTCCTGAATAAAATTTAGTAAAAGTCCAAATTAAAACCAAAGCTGAGGGTGTTGATATGTCTGTTGTAACCTGTATAATGCTGATGTGTCAACAGTCTTTTATTGAATGACAGCAGGAAAATTATACGCTTAAATTACCTGTAAATTCAAGTGAATGTCTCTCTCCAAGAATTTTATCAGAACACTTTTGTATTTCCAGAGAAAATAATCACTTGAAAATTCAAGCATTTTAAGAAATAAATTCAAGCCCAAAAATGATTTACTGGACAAAACATATAATAAAACTTGATCGATATACTGAGGTCGTTTTAATATCCCTGTTTGGGGTGTGACTGAGTTTTAATTAGGGTCCGTTTGTTAACGGTCAGACAGGTGGACGAGGTGATGTGAATTTGGGTTTAAGCATGGGAAATGACAGAGCTGAAATTATGTGAAGACATTTTTTTTTTGTACCAGTTCAAATCAGTGTGGCAAGATGAGACTTTCCAGAAATCAGTTTATTAATATAACTCTGAAACATTAAGTGTTACTCAAACCTGGATAGGTGTGTGTTAATTTTCAGCAGTTAGAAAAATTTAATCCTGTTTGTTTAGGCTAAATAAGGGGTGTGTATTTCCCAATCGAGATTCAATGTTTGAAATATTTTCCCTCGTAAAATTAGTCAGTCCAAGATTTTCTGCGGAATGGGAAAGTCTTGACTCCGAGATTAGTAGGAAGTACTTTCTCGTTAAAATTGTCCACGGGACGGGTGTCTGGAAGTTTGAGGGACACGCATCCTTAAAGATACAGAGAGATTGTGCTACAACAGAAGCGAGCGAGTCTCCAAAGCACAAGGTATTTTTCTCAGTCTCATGCAATTTGTTCTTTGATATGGGTGTGTAATTTATTTTTTTTTTTTTTTGGTTGAATTTATTTGTTTTAAAATCATACATCAGTTTCCTTTGATATGAGTACGGAAGATAATTGCTAGCATTCATTTTTCTTGAATGTTATATGACTCGCTTATTCTAAAAAATTGGACATTATTTCCTTGCAAAGAATTTCTTAAGATAATTGTGTGAATTTATTTTTCTTAAATGTTATGAATCATGCATGCTAAAAATGAGTAGTCTTATATCGTAGGATATTCACGCAATAGGTTGTTAGTTAGAGAAAAAGGTGGCTTATAAAAGAAGTAAACTTCATTGATTCATTTGTATAATTAAGATGTGAATTCTTTTTAACCGAGAAATCGAACACGTTACACCGATTCATATCCCATTTCAGGGCGTCATCCACAGAGAAGGCAGGCGTTCCTGATTGACACACTATATAAATGTTCGATTAGAATTGTTTTTGGTTCACTACTTGAGCAATCTTACTTTCTTCATTCACAGTTCAGGGCTGATAATCAGTGTATAAAAGTCTGACATTATGCCTTCTCAACATTATGGTACTTTTAGCACATATATTTGGCGTTTTTCTACCCAATGCATCGAAAGTATAGCTCATGCTTCGGAGAAAGAATCAAACAAGACATTATTAGGCTCTGACATTTCTTACTGCCCCTCAGCCTACTCACTGCAGGGTGGACTGTTACATGTGCCAGTTTACGGCTGGACCTGCCATGGTCATTGATATATGGACTCTTGTAGAGATGGCTGTTCATATTAGCCTCTTGGAACTGAAAGCCATTCTCAATGCCTCCCACACATTGGCAGAACATATCCATGGAAATACGGCCCTGATAATGACGGACTTTTCGGTTGTGGTAATATACCTCTGCAAAAGGGGAGCCATCACGAGACCTTTGCTCCACGGTAGGGGATATCAGGTAATATTCAAGACCGATACATTACTGGCCAGCTGAATACCCTGAGTGTCTGATTATCAAGGGAGGAAAACTTTCAATCCGAGTTGTCCGTCTGAAACTTGCTGTTTCTTATTTCTTCGAGCCCACCAATATGGACCGTACCCACTCTTTCAGTCAGCTGGTAGAAAATGTGAGGACACACCTTTGTTTCTGCTAAATTTTGATTTTAAAGAAAATTATTAAATGGGGGAGGGCACAGGCTACAATAACTCTGATTATCCCACGAAAATGAAATATCCTGGATCAAAGATCTGCACGATTTACCAAGACTAGTCAAAGCGACCTCTACTCTTCTCATGCAGTCCATATCGCCACTAGTAGATTCACGTCTAGAAAACTCTTCATTCAATCCTAGCTCCTTTCAGGGATGTCCAGATCGAAAAGGAGCTTGCAGAGTTAATCTTGAAGAGAATCCTCAACTTGAGGACGTGCAAGGGGAAATCATAAGTTTTCATGAATGGGTGTCACATCCATGACATCGCATCACACTCAGCACCCATTCTCCGATGGCAAACTTCTTTCTCTTTCTCTTGAAGACACCAAGGTAAGCCATTCACAATCAAGGGATACTGTTCCATGATCTCAGACAAGTTCAAACTTAATGAAAGAGACGATTTTGGCAACAACAAGATAATCTACTTCTTGCGATCCAGTTTTGACATATCCAGACCACGTTCACTCACATTATTACAAAATGGAATCTCTCCCGGAGTTGACATGGCCAAACTCGTCTAAGCTTGATCCATCGCCTCCCTCTCCTTCGTCGACGCAGATATCATACATGCAAAGTGAGTGAACCTTCATACGATATCCCTAGATCCGAAATACATGCAGTTCTTTTCTGATGGTTCAGTCGTTCTAATGCCACAGCCTGGTTCCTTCCTAAGAACAGCTTGCTGTCACTAGTCAACCAACAAAAAATATTCGTTTCCTCTCCTCGATTGGCCTGTCGGGAATAGCAAAGCTGCAGGACCTTGCACGTATCCTCAGATGTTGGTCGATTTGCACGGACAATATCCTCACCAACTGTGAAAGGTATTCGTATCGCTGAAGGCAGAAACGCAAGACATAAACCCACGAGTGATGGGCGCTTGGTTAAAGGGAGTTATTAAATCAGTGCGCTCTTAACTTTAGCAGGATCAGGTACAGTAATAAACATTCCAGCTTCATAAAATATGAGTGGCTTCCATGGGTCTAGCCTTAAGCTTAATATGTCATTTAGGGACGTAGTAGAGGTACCTTACTGACTGGCATACCCAGTCAGCATTCTCTAGTTTCCATTTGCGTCAATGTCCTCGCTAAGGAGAGAACTGAATCTCGTTGGGTTATTGGTATCTGCATAAATAGTGACCACTTCCCATATATGAAAGCACAACCTTGACCCAGACATAAATTCGACACATTTTCTGGATTCGCATGTGAAACTGCTGATGGTGAGACAATAATCACGTGCAAAATCTCACAAGGATCTCCCACGCACATATGTAAGCAATTGTCTCTTGTGCTAAACTAACAGTGGGAGAAGTTCATCCTTTTAGTATAACATTCATGCTCCTATTTGTGACACAAGTAGAGGTAGGGTACTCATAATTTCCTCCTCCTCTTGCCTATTCTCCTAATGTAATGTGAGCAGGTAATGTATTTGACAGAGAAAGCATCATGTTCCTCTTATAATATTTACCTGATCACATTACAAATAATCCCCCCCCCCTTCCGCGCAATTGAAGCATCGTAGAGGGTGTTGCCCTCATGTAAACCTGGTTCGATCCGGATATACCAGCAGCCACCTAGTGGACTAAAAGGGGAATTAACCTGTAACTTTGCCACCCAAAGACGTTTAACGTCTTTAAGGGAACTCGATGTAGTGTGATCAGGTAAGTATTATGGCAGAAACATAATTTACTAATAAATTTGATTTCACATATCTCTACAGCTCAAGATTGCTTCCGTAATGTGGATAGTTTCCTGACAAAATTAGTTGTATTGTGATAAAAGAACAAGAATTTACTATGTATGTAACCTGGATTTTATGAATCCACAAAATCAGAGACCTCATTAATCCGGTTCTTCATTGCAGATCCATTGCGCGTGCAACGATGGGCAAAGCGAACTCCGTGTTTTGAAATTTCTACTGCTAAAAGGTAACTACCCTAGTGGAATGCATTCTGTTCATTTTTAATGCATACACATTTTACCAAACATAATTCCGTACACCAAGGTTTAATGTAAAAGTAAAGTAAAAGTCACAACCATCGCTATGCACAATCTTGCATATCTTTTCTTTACATAGGACTAGATTAACTCAGCATTTTTACCATCACACAGAACAAAAATGTTCTTAACAAACAAAGACAATCCATGTAGGATTCACAACTCCAATCTCTGTTTTAAACTAGAGCAGAAAATGCCACAGATCTCACAGCATACCTTAGCGTCACTACAAATTCTGACTTAGTTGGACAATTGGGCAAATTTAACTCTCGTCTCAACAGTTTATATGTAACATTTCAGAGTACTATAAAAAATATTTGCAACTAAATGAACTGCCATTGAATAAGGTCAGTCAATTTACTAAATGTTGTGTGGCATAACGTACATTTTGTAAGGAACTGGGGAACTAAAATTGCTGCACTTAAGACTGGATAATTTGCAACAAAATTTTCTTCCAGTGTTTATCGAGCCACAATGGTCAGCAGTGTAGCGAGAGAATCAAATCTAGGGCGGCAAAAACGAAAATCAGTATAACAAATTCTGCAACCTGCTTGACCCGATACATCAGTTTTGTTAATATCGCATATTTTCTAACACACATCATTGGTTGTACAACAAGGCCTTAATTCTGTGGTTTCTCTCCATCCAGTTGAATTTCTATAGAAGTGTGTGTATATGGGTGTGTGCACAAGCACTACTACAGTTTTGTCTTCTTTCACTTTATGTCTGAAACTCTATTAGTATCTTGCGCTACACTGGTAGGATTATAAGGATTGTAAGGGCTAGATGTTAGTTTTGTCTGTAAGAGGATGATAGGAAGGATATAGTAGTCTATGGAAGTAGGGGATCACTCTTGCATTTAAAAGGACAAAGAAAAATTATTTTCTTAACTAGCTCAGAGACGCCATGTACGATGAGGAACTTAAATGTATTTTGATTTTGTGTTTTAAACTTGTGCAGAAAATGCCACAACCTTATAGCAAACTTAGCTTCAATCCCAATTCTGAATTTCTAGCTTCACTCCTGATTCTAAATTTGACAGTGTGGCAAATATAACTCTTGCCTCTTTTCAAAGGTCACATTTCACTCTACGTACGTTTTAAAAAGAAAACATCGAAACAAAACAACCTCATTTGCAACGCAGTGAAATGACATTGGATAAGGTTAGTCAGCATGCTGAATCTTGGCTGACAGAAGACAACTAGGTTAGAAACCGACTAACCAAATTTGTTCACTTGACATTGGATACACTTGCAACAGATGTTCTGCCAGTGTTCATCAAGCCAAAAATGGTAGCAGTTTGGTGACAGAATTACATCGAGGATGGTAAAAACAAATACACTATTACAAATATTAAACGCCAACTGGTACCATACAGGATTTACAACGGATATGTTTAACAAATTTCTTTAAATTGGAAAGTAAACTAATGCATAACATTAAGTGTGTTTTTGTTCTTCTCTCCATCCTGTTGACTGTCTATAGAAGGCAATGTTTGTGTATGCGTGTAAGCACTCCTACTATTTGCCCTTACTTCATTCCATGTATGATAGTGTACAGGTATGTTTCTCTATATCTGAGCACTCCCCCTAGATTAGTAGGTGCTTGTCACTCCAAGTGGCGTCTTGGGTATAAAATGTTGGGTATTGGATAGAAAATGTGGGGATATGGATTTTACATGACAGGGTGTTAGTCACTCCAAACGGTGTGTTGGATAGTAAAACTGGGGGTAATGGATAGCACGTGACTTAGTGTTGGTCAATCAAAGTGTATATTAAACAAAGTGTATATTAAACATAGGAAGGTTTATAACGTTACGTTTTCCCTTGTCGCCGTATAGACTCATGATGTTAACCCTATTGACGTTCTTAACACTATATTTTGACCTTGTCTCACACAGGCCCACCACGTTAAACCTTTAGACCTAAGGCATAATGTTAAATTCCCGTTTGTCGCCAAGGAGACCATCGACTAATGGCGTAATGTTAAATTTCCGTTTGAGGCCGTAGGGTCTTAAAACAAACCAATCCCGAAAATATAGCATCAGTGTAAAATTCGCTTCAGAGGCCACTGGGTTGAGATCAACAACTTCTAACAATATATACAATGTGCTCTTGATGGCAAAAAATACAGTTAAAGGCCATGCCGACCCAAGAGCCATTTCCAAGCCATCAATTATAGCGTCAACGTCAAATTCCATTAAGGGGCAATACACAATGTTAAACCTACGGTCTAACGGAATAATGTTAAATTTCCGTTACAGTCCAGATCGCTCCATACGTGTTAACCTAGGGTGTAATGTTAGAGGCCATGTTAGCCCACTATACAAGTACTAAAAGGTACAGACAGAACGTGCGTGGAAAATTTCATTTAATTGATAAATTTTGCCACAAAATAGGCAAAAGAATGTTGCAGATCTGAACCTATAATTTTCTTACATAATATATCTATTAACCTCCCCCCCCCAATGAAAAAGGATAAAGATTAGCAAATTTAGCAAGGAAACAAAATTTGCAAAATTATTTTTACAACTCTTCTGTTAAACAGTAGTTGTTCACTACGATTTGGAGACGTCACAGTTTTGCCAAACTTTCCAAATAAATGACGGTAAAATAATATTATGATTGACAGTATCTCGAAACTTACGAAAATTACCGTACGCCAAGATTGAATTAAATTATATTATGTTGAATTCAGATTACGATGCTTCCAAAACATAATAGTGAAGCCACTGAAATATTACATACGTATGAATAAGACAATAATTCAATCACAATGTATTCATTGTACACCTGTCCTATTGCCGATTTGGATTATTTATTTATAGTTATTCATCACGCTCCTCTACTAAGGCTATTATTATTATTATTATTATTATCATTATTATTAATGCTATTGAAATGTTTAGAAAGTCCTATCATATATCCACAAGTGCATTTTTTGCGATTAAAATTGTACTCTCTCTCTCTCTCTCTCTCTCTCTCTCTCTCTCTCTCTCTCTCTCTCTCTCATATTTTTCTTCTTGTGTATTTGTGCGCAAGTTTTCTTCAACCATCATAATTAGGAATTCATGAACCAAATATTAACACAGCAGTTATAAAATTAATATAGATAGATTTAAGTCAATCCTCGTACCAACTCTTGGGTGTAGTGTAACTTTAAAATACATCGAAAAGTCTCCAGAAATTCAAATCATCAATATATATATATATATATGGAGGAGAGAGAGAGATATATATATATATATATATAGTATATATATATATATATATATATATATATATATATATATATTTACGTATATGTAATTAAATTGCTTGTGTGTTAGAATTCTTTTTTATTTATTTTTGTTTCATTACATTTTATTGTAATGATAATTTTCATTGGATTTGAGTCTCTTTTCGGAAAATTGGCTTGACCCGATTAGATTATAACTATTTCTTCAGCACTATTTTTTTTTTTAGCTCACTCTGGTTCATAGACCTTGTAAATATCAAGATCAAACGATTGGCTATTACCAAGGTCATTTTCTGATTGCGTGATGGCTCTAATTTGTAAACACCTTTTTTTTATTATTGAATTTTATAAGATTCGCTAAGTTCTTCCATGGCGGACGTGCCTATCGGTTGTGCGCTTCTATTACGATGTTCAAATTAGTGTCACGTACCCATCACGTGAGCCACCATGTGATCTAAAATCGAGGCTTAAAACAGCCAATTGATATTAAATTTATCCAGTCGTATCTTTACACCTTGAGGGTACAAGGTGTTTCAATTCTTGATGTCAAATTGTTTTGAAGTTCATTTATTTTTTGGAATTTAATAATTCATTCTCTACAAAACTAAACAAGTGCTTCATATTTATAAAAGTTCTGGGACAAAGAAATTCAGTGGAAATTTATTCTGGAATTCTAAACGGAAACATTATAAACTGTGATTCATTCGAGGATCTGTTGCTATCTGACGTCATCGCCTCCATATTGGAATTTCATCGAGATTCGAACCTGGATTCAATTAGAACTGTTTAGTGATAGGACTTGTATTTTTCAATCTTAGGATTAAATTTTGGATTATATTCACAAAACTGTAAGTCCTATTTCCAATTTTTACATTGTTTTCTAGGGAAATAAATTATTTTGTTAAAATTTACAAAGCTTGTTGGCTTCACTCTTTTCTTTTGTTACTTTTGTAGGAGCCTA
>JAECUM010048365.1:0-22489 GCA_016617855.1 Megalonaias nervosa
ACCACACTAGAAATTTTATGTGTAGTCACACTCCAGATAGGATCAGTTTCCCTTTTTTCTACCACGTTCAAGTTCGCCAGGTTCATATAAATATCTTACAGTTACATTACCTAATACTGGTTGAGGTTGTTGTCTGTCATCGCTACGGGGTATATATTTTTTTGTAATCGCATTAGAGGGTTTCATGGAAGTTGAACGAGTAATTTCATTATTTAACGCAGCTATCACACTTGGTAACCTCGCAACCCATTCACGAGATCTCTCACCGGACTTAAAGTCAGTAGATATTTCTTTTGCGTATTGGTATCCAAATAACCGCTCGGCAAGTGTTCGATTAAATCGTTCAACAATTGCCTGATCACGATGAATTTCGGTATGTCCTCGTCTGATTTTAACGTTATGTTTCTTCATCAACGATGATACTACTCCAAGAAACTCTTTACCAGGATCAACTTGTAATAGCCGTGGCCATTGTAAACCACCACGTTGATAAATGCGTTCAAACGCAGATGCAACTTCAGATGTTGTCTTTGTTGATAATGGCTCCGCTTCTTTATATCTACTCGCAATGTCAACGACAGTTAACGCGTATTTGTACGTGCGTGATTTTCGTCCACGTGTTTTAATGGTATCGTATGGTAAAAACAAAATATCTGCTTGATGAATTTCATTAGGGACACTAACATCAAAATGCGCGTAATGAATTCTTTTAGGTGGACTTAGGAAGATTTGCCATATTGCCTGTCGTGCTAACCATGATGCAGCGACATCACGTGAAACTTTTGCTGCTTCGGCGAGTTTGCTAATCGCTGCCTTACCTCTCCAGAATCCTCTCGGGGAATAATAAACAGATTCCATTATGATAGTTATATAATTAATTACCAGCCCCTAACACCAGTTTACCTTTCATGGCAGTTTTTACTAGAAAACTAGCTAATTTTTCTCTGAGAGATTTATTAGGTATAGAATTTAACGCGTGAATCAATTTCACATCCGCGAGATGTCGGTGTTGCAAATCCTTACTTTTGTACGCGACATCGTGAACGTGACACGCTTGATCGATCTTATTTACTGGATACTCTCCGGGTCTTGGTTGATCTTGATCATCGAGTCGGATATCGAGACGAGTTCCAGGACCACAATAATTATATCCGGGTAAATGTTTCTCACCGGGATATTTAGCCCATGGAGTTCCTGGTAATTTTCCTAATAAAGCGGCTATATCACCCCCACCTATCTTTGTTGCAATAAATTTATATTTCTTGGTACCACATTTCACACACTTGCCTGTAAGTGCACGTCTTTTATTTCTTGTTGTTGTTGTCGTTAATTCAGTAGTATCGGTAGGTGCTCTGCATCGAACACAATATAGACTCATATTATTTATTATATGGATATAATTGACTTTTCTGCGACACGACAACAAGAACCAGTAAAACACCATCCAGCGCTTCCGAATTCTATCAGAATGATTATAATAGGTCCGTCCGGAAGTGGGAAGACGCAATTACTGCTTAATCTAATAATGCGATGGCTGAAGTGGGATAAATTGTATTTAGTAGCGCCATCTGTAGATGATCAGCGATGTTACGAAGTACTTAAAGATTTTAATGAAAGCGCAAAATCGTTACATGAAGACAATGTCATAGACTTTATTACTGATATTGATGAAGCGCCATCCGTAGATGATCTCAGGGCCACTGGCCCTCATGGATTCATTAATAATTTAGTAGTGTATGATGATGTTATGCTGGACAAACAATCAAATCCAGCTAGAATATTTTCACGAGGTAGACATAAAAATACAGGCGTGATTTATGTTACACAGAGATATACACAAATTCCAAAAGTAATCAGAGACAACTGTAACATTTTAGTTGTGTTTAATGGCGTAGATAATCATACACTGCAAAATATTTATTATACTTGGTGTTCAGGCGACATGGACATGAACAAATTTAAAAATTTCTTTTCAAAAGCACAAGCTGCTCCATTTGGTTTTGTAACGATAAATTTACACGATCCTAGGTCAAGATATCGCAACGGACTTGATATAATTTTTGGATAAAAATCATAGCAGCAGGAAGGGTGAATGACCAACGCGTAGTGACCAGTACGTGAAAAAATCAGAAAAAATCTGGTCAATTAAAGAAGTTTTCATTATTAAGACAAAAACTTTAATGTCTCAGGCAAGTGGTCTGTTCACCCTTCCTGCTGCTAAATTATACCTGTCGAATTCCCATTCTCCTGCAACAAAATTTCAATATATCATCATCTGTTGTTATAATACACCAATTCGCAGACACAAATGACACGTGCGGATGGCATCCTTGTTTGATCTTTTTGGCTAAAGACCCATATCTATATCTTTATTTTTGTCTCCGATTCATAGGTTTTCCTGATTCATAGTTTGATAGTAAACGGTTATAACATTCAAAGTGAGCATCATTAGATCTAATCCGCCAAGTATCAGTAGCGATGCGAAATATATTCCTGACCCATCTATAAGTTCCTAACTCTTTAGCATATTCGGGTTTCGCGTATATTCCTCGATGACCGTATCCATGCCAGGCAATCTTCATTAATTCGCCTAATTTTGATTCTTTGATAACGGCAATACCTTCTGGCGTAAATTTATCAGTTATTTTGGTTTTTGGTGCTCGAGCTGATCTAGCTGAATGAGATTCATCAATCATTATTATATTAATAATGTTTTAAATCGTCAGCAGCAAGGAGGGTAACCGACCTTTTTTTCAGCCTTCGTAGAAACCTTTATTTTCCTGCACAAAATTGTCTGTTTTAACCCACAAAATTTCCTCGACGCGGTCTCCGTGACGCTGTCACGGCAACAACGAAATGTATTCGGTTTAGCGTTATTGACCTTTGTTTTCAGTCCTTGTAGGAACCTTTATTTTTCAACGATAACTTCTCTACAAAAATGGTTTGTTCACCCTCTCTACGGTTTGGTGTTATTGACCTTGTATTTCAGCCTTTGTATGAACCTTTATTTTGAGAAAATAACGGACATCCAATTAGAGTCTTCCCAGCCTTTCTGCTGCTCATCATGTTGTGGCAGTTATGCATTAATGGTGTAATAACCAAGTCTACCTCATATATAGTATATATAAAATATCAAAGTTCATAATGGTGTTCTTCATTTATTGTATGTTGTATAGTGATCTGAGTTTCCCTGAATTTAACATTTTCATCATTATTAAATGTCCCATAGACAGAATCCCTATGAAGGTGTACTGCATTTACATGATACTGCATAGCCATCCGAGTTTCCGTTAATATAATGTTTTAAACATGTTATCAAATTACAGGTTTTAATTTCAAATACATGTATACTCCACTGATAACACCGTTTTATGGATAATGTAAGGGTAATTGCAAGACATGCATGGAAAATTAAACTATTTATTGATAACATACGGACAATACAATAAATGGATGAAAAATTACACTATAATTACAAATGTAAGGACAATGCAACACAGATGGAAAATTACTAGATTTATTGATAATATATGGATGGAAAATTGCAATATGTTATAATGGAGGCTGACAATACAATATGTAGACTGATCATGACTTTACACAATTTCAATGAAACAAAATAGGTAGACTTGGGTCACACTGTCTCATTGACACAAAATATGTGGACTTCGGTCATACTGATTTATTGAGAAAATGTCAGCATTTGTTTCAATTATGAAACAAAAGTTTATGATGAAAATATACACTGATCCAAAAACATACAAATAAAATGCATTCTCAAATACACCTAACTAGTTTAAAATTAAATCAATAATATTTAAGTAATGATGTTGTAGAGAAAAGCAAACTGAACAAAAACAGTGAAAGCTTTGTTTTATCCTTAAAATGTAAGAGAAAACAATGCATGCTAAACACACTATGGCTGCCTTGGTAACTGCAGTCTAATTAGAAACTAAACAATAAATACCAAAGATATCATGGTAGAAAATAGAGCTGCTGGCTAACAGGAAAATGAGTAATTCATGAGAAATATACTATGTAGCCTAGGCAAATTTATGACTACCTGGAAACACAAAATACATATCATAGCCACTATGGCAGCCAAGATAGATATAGCCTACCTGTAAAGAAAAGAATTTATACAAAAGATACTATGGCAGTCAAGGTAACTGCATGCTACCTGGAAAGCAAACAATACAAGCCAAAGATATTACATATTAAAAGTTAGCAGGCTACCTGGAACAAGTCACTGTGAGATCCATGATAGCTGCAGGCTCTCTGAAAATAACAGAATGCATGCTAATATATTATGGTAGTCACGGTAACTGCAGGCTACCTGGAAAGTAAAGAATAAATGCTAAACATGTTAGGGCAAACAAGGTAAGTCTTGACTACCTGGCATCTAAATAATATATGTTAAAGACACTATGGCAGTCCAAGTTACTACAGAATAAATTAAAAGTAAACAACACATTCAGAAGTTACTATGGTAACTGAAGGCTACCTGGAAAGTAAACAATACATGTTAAAGACACTAGGGCAACCATGTTAACTGCATTCTACATGTAACAAAATGAATACACACTAAAGATAATAGAGCAGGAAATGTAACTATAGGCTACTGCAAAGTAAACAACACATGCCAATCATACTCTGACAGCCAAGCTAACTGCTGGCTACCTGGATGGTAAATACTACATGTTAAAGGTACTACAGAAGCCAAGATAATTGCAGTCTAACTGTGGAGAAAATAATACATGTCAAATATACTATGGCAGCCAAGAGAACTGTAGTCTGCCTGAAAATTAAACAATACATGTTAAAGACACTATTGCTGCCAAAGTAGCTGCTGGTTACCCGCAACGTAAACAATATATTTGAAATATGCTACGGCAGCTAAAGTATCTGCAGGCTACCTGTTAAGTAAACGATGCATTTTAAAGGTGTTTGAAACTCCAAACACAATTTAGATGGCTGCAAACAGAAAAAAAACTTCTTGTAAGTACAAACATGTCAAAGATATGTGCAGGTTATCCAGGATTAAGCTGTACTTATTTCATAATAATGAAAACCAATCTAATCAATATGCATACAGGTCACAAGTTCAAGGTTTACCTTTACTACTGAAAGGAAACTCATTAGGTCATTGGGTCAAGCTTTACTACCATGTTTATTGTGAAATTGTTATATTGTTACAAATATATACAGGTCTCTAAGACTAACTTTTACAGTAAAATATGTAAATTAAATATATGTTGCAAATTTTGTACATCTTTACACACACACAGCTAGCTAGCTCTCTCTCTCTCTCTCTCTATATATATATAATCAATGTCATGGATATATATTTATAAATGCATACATTTCAGTATATCATGCTTAACAGTAAAATGTGTACATGTCACTGGTTTAAGGAAGGAAAATATACAGTGATATAAAATTTGATTGATTTTTTTCACAGGTGAAGTATAAAGCAAAAGTTATGTACATTAGACTATGCTTAAAAATGACACACACATAAAAAATCTAGCCCAATTAATTTTGGAAAAGGAAAACAGTGCATATCTGTCAACAGTAAAGTGGGCAATAATTTCTGCATAACGGAACATTTGTAGCATGTCCAACACATAATATACCTACCCAGTTTGTCATAGTCCTCTATGTAGGCAACTAATATGATTGACTCTGGACATTACTGACCAGTGTGTCTCAATGACCAAGGCCTATGGTTAAGGTATGCAGTCTTGAACTAAAGTTATTGTGTGTCAACACTTATTGTTTTATCATAATTATCATGGACATGACCTCTGACCTCTAGACCCCAGAATCTACAAGTTTCTTTCTTATTCTAAAGTGCAGTTAATCTGGAAAACCCATTTTTCTCTGACCCACAATGACTCGGCCTGACCTTTTGATCCATAATGAGTTGGCCCATTGACATTTTGATCCATAACAACTCAGTCCATTGACCATTTGATCCACAATGACTCGGCCCATTGACTATTTGATCCACAATGACTCGGCCAGTTGACCATTTGACCATTGAATCAATTAGCCTCTTCCATAACTTACATCTAAACTACAGTGACCTTGATGTTCGACCACTGTCCACAAAGGGCAATAGGTCCATTTTGTACCCCTAGTCCCAGCAATTCATGATGTTTGGTCCAAGTCTGTGATGCAAACTTCATGTTGTTGTGCAGAAACATTTGTTCTTCATGTATGACCTCCAAACTTTATGCCATGACCTCCAAGTTATCAGTGATCCTAACCTTTAAACTTTTGACCCCAAGATAAATAGGTTTCTTTCTTAACACGTGCAAACTATATACAATATATGGCCAGGTCTGCGATGTTGAAATAATGTCATAGCACAGAAACCGTTTTCTTCTTTTAGTTAGTAACCTTGACTAGTGTCCTTTTGTCCCAAACTGATAAGCTTATTCCTTACCCCAAGTGAAAGCTATCTATAAAACTTGGTCCAACTAATGTTATTGTACAGAAACTACCTTTCTTCTTTTAGTAAGTGACCTTGACCTTTGACTCCAAAATTGATAGACTTCTTCATTATTGTAAATGCAAGTTATGAGCAAAGTTTACCGAAACTACATGCTATAGAGTTTAAATTATAAACTGATGCATTAATTTTCATGGAGCAAGATAGACGGTTCTTGAGAACTGGTTACATATGCAGGAGGGTCATCATAAAGATCTATAACAAGCATTGTAAAGAGAAAGCTACTTGACCGTTTACAATAATATTAGTATCCCTTCCCAAGATATTTCTCTATTGATTTGATGTTCTTCCTATGGATTTTTACAGGCATTAAATTGGTCCAAGAACAGAGGACATCAAACATTTCCAATATTTTATGAATTAATTAGTCAGGGCACAAGTGGGCAAAGGTACAATATTTTATGCCAAAATTACATGCATAACATTTTCAAATGTTTTATTTGTCCCTGTGCTTATTTTTTTTTAAAAAGATAATATCAATTTAACTCGACTGGCATAGTGGCCTTACAAGGAAAGAAATGTTTTAAACTAGGAATACTGGGAAATATTTACTGCTGGTATAAAATTTATATTATACAGATGTGATGTGCACTATAATCAGAGTACACCTGTCAACACCTGTTTACAATCATAAGTAGTGGAGTAGACTCGTGGTACATTCAACTCATTTAACTATTAACAATGGCAGGAAAAGGGCATTTTCAAAATGTTGAGTATGCAATATATAATTTAATTAGACTAGGATTACGATTTGTTCCGCTATATTGCATAATAAATGACAGTTGACAGAAATGTACAAAGAATAAAAAATGAAGTGACCATTTATCAAAGAACATTACATCAACATTACTATTATAAAAATTTTGGACTGAAAGGCTGAGTAGAAAATGTGCCAAGTATATTGTATGGATCGAGTATGTTATGGCCAACTAATCAGTCTTAAGTATGAAAATGGACTCTGTCATGTCACTAAGCCTGTAATGCCATCAGCTTAAAACAGATAGCATGCCCTAAATTTAGTTGTTTTCAAATATATACAGCACATTTTTATGAAAATGGGGTGCTCTGTCTAAAAATATACTGTGTCTGTTTTAGGATATTTTTATCAACCCTCACACGTATGCAAAAAACATACAATAAACTGCTGCTTTATAGAGTTCACATCCATGGGAAATTTACTGCTGAATACTGTTTTAAGAAAAGATTATGATCTTTTCTTTATCCAATACTGTACTTCATTGAGGGGCATTTTACAACTGTGAAATAAGAGTGGGAAGTTCTTATCACTGAATAACGTACTTGTAGTTAAATTTGTCTTCATCAAAATTCCTTTTGAAAATTCACACAAGCACATGGCATCAAAATACACACAAAATTCTATATAAAATCAAAAACACATGGCATAAAAATGTGCACAAATTTCTACAAAAACAAGAGAACACGTGGCATACAAATGAGAACAAAATTTTATATCAAAAGTACAACACATGACATTTTATGCATGCACATTTCTATATAAAAATAAAATATATCACATCAAATACACACACAATTCTATATCAAAACTAAAATGCACAAAAAAAGTTAAAAGTAAAACATATGACATAAAATATAATAGCTGATTATTTAAGTGGTAAAAGTTTAGTGATTCATGTGCCTCAGAGTGAGACCATGAAAATAAATTCCATCAAAATTTATTTTCCATTGCAATAAATGTGACTAATTTTAATATCACTTTATCAAACTTAAAAAATTAAGATACAACAGTCCCTACTTAGTTCTATCACTTTATAAAACTAAAAAATAAGATACAGCAGCCCCAATTTTGTTGCATCATTTTATCAACCTTAAAAATAAGATACAAAAGCCACAATTTTTTTTATCTGAGAATCCTTTAGTTGTCATAATTCACAGCATACATGGTGAAAATAACTCATGGACATTCTTCCTTCCTTATCAGAATTGATAACTATGCCAAATCCAGATTCCTTTCTTGACAGAATTGACAACCATTCCAAGTTCAAGTTCTTTCTTTGGCAGAATAGACAACCATGACATGTCAAATTTCCTTCCTTTACAGAACTGATAGCCATTCCATGTTCAAGTTCCATCCTTGACAGAATTGACAAGGATTCCATGTCCATGTTCCATCCTTGATAGAACTGACAACCATTCCATAACAAAGTCCCTTGTATGAAACTGCATAATTGCCATCTTATCTGAAATGAATATTTGTATTAAGTTTAAAACTATATTTAAATGTAACTCAATATTTCATGTATTCAATAATGTTGAAAAAACAAATGCTTGAAAGGAAATTATACTCTATTGACCTAAAATAATTTTCGAAGAATTCAAGACAATTTCTCTTAACTACTGAGTGTTGAAACCAACTTAAATATTCTTGAGCAATATAAACGTTAAATTATCTGCTGTGGCAGACATATTAGATATAACATGGGCATTGTTTTCATTTAGGACAACCTAGTTACCATTAGAAGAATTTTGGTGAGAACCCCATGCTTACATGATCAGGAAATTTTAATATGTTTATTGTGACAGCCATAGATCAGCACTATTTCATTTAGGACTAACTAGATGTCGTCACACTGAATGTCAACACTATTTCATATACTACAAATTCGACACCATTAGAAGTCTTCTGGTGAAAAACCTATGTTGATATGACTTTCCTTTCAGGAGGGGTAGAAATAACAATATGTTCAAGATGGCTGCTGTGGGGGCCATTTTGGATGTCAGATATAGGAACAACTAGACATTATATGAAGTATTCTCTGAAATCCCATGTTGATATGATATTGGAAGTCAGACCTAAACCATTTTCATTTCAGGACCAAATTGACATCATATAAAGTACTTTTTTGAAATCCCATTTTGATATGATATTGGAAGTCAGACCTAAACCATTTTCATTTTAGGACCAAATAGACATCATATAAAGTACTTTTTTGAAATCCCATTTTGATACAATAATCTACAAAGGACCAATAAAATGATTTTCAATGTGGCAGTGTGGTAGCCATCTTGGATGTCTGAGTGTAATCATTTCCATTTAGGACCATCTAGACATCATGAGAGGCATTCAGGTTAAATACCCTGTAAATATGCTAGTGTTATAGACCTGGATACTCTCAACCCTGGATATGATAGATTGGGTAGGTGGTTTTCCATGTTAGAAATTAAATATTTTGTTAATGTTATTATACATATAATCTGAGAAAGTGCATTTGAACACTTTAACAATGTTTGACAAAGAGACTTACCATGGATGTATACACTTGTTCAGGCTATGTTGTGCTTATCGATCATGTTGGTAACAACTGCAGTGTCATCAAGTTTGATCTTGCATATTATTAAATTCTGATAAAATCTTTTTTCATCTTACTTCATATGAATTTCTCACACAAATAAATATATGTATCACATGTAATTTCCCATTCAAATCAGCATTTAAATAGCACTACTACACAATATGTCTGCAGCCATGATGGTTGAAGCTGTATCACATGACCTGTTCCACATACTAAATTCATCCAATTTCACATTTTAAAAATACAAATGTCGCTTGTTTGTTGTAAATGCTGGCCTTCTTTTAAACAAGTATTAGTAGGTTGGAACTTTTAATATTGTATTCTCAATTGGTATGCTAGTCATTGCATTTCAAATGCTGCTCACCGATACGTGTTTTAATATTGTATTCTCAATTGGTATGCTAGTCACTGCATTTCAAATGCTGCTCACCGATACATGTTTGCTCTTCAGTGACCCTGGCTACGACTTAAAATGTGCACCTGTGAGGCCCCGTGGTCAAAAGGTCTTTCATTTAGCGATCACTGACATCTCATCATTGCTTGTGTGGTTTCAAGTCTCGAACTTGGCCAATGCGGATGTTTGAACAAGCTTGCCAGTAGCTTCCTGTGGGTTGCAGATTCTTTCTGGGGTCTACCATGTAACTTCCACCACAAGTTATACGGGCCACCATGTATAGCCTATCTTGCACTGAGACATGGTGTTGAACCCTAAAACAACAACAATAACAACTTAAAGACTTTGCTACTGACTTAGTTTAAGTCCAGTAAATTGTATGATTACCTTAAGCTGATATCACTGGCTGTGGAGTATCAGTCACAATCCGAAATGTTCAGCATGCCGGACAAGCAATGACTGGTCAGAATGACATCACAAGACTATTTTCCTAAAAGAATAAATATGAGCAAAATTTGAAAGTCAGCAAACAGCTGTCAACAGTCACAGCATACTTACAGATCTCCATCAAATAAAAATGTTCTGGTCCCGAGATGTTTGTGTTACATGTAGGCTCGTACAAAAGTAATAAATGAAAAGAGTGAATCCAACAAGCTTTGTAAATTTTAACAAAATAATTTATTTCCCTAGAAAACAATGTAAAAATAGGAAATAGGACTTACAGTTTATTAAATATAATCCAAAATTTAATCCTATATTTGAAAAATATAAGTCCTATCACTAAACAGTTCTAATTGAATCCAGGTTCGAATCTCGATGAAATTCCAATATGGAAGGCGATGACATCAGATGAGGTCGTTGTACTAATGGCAACAATTCCTTGTTGAAACACAATTTATAATGTTCTGTTTAGAATTCCAGAATAAATTTCCACTAAATGTCTTTGTCCCAGAATTTTCATAAAGAAAAGCACTTGCTTTGTTTTCTAGAGAATATGAATTATTATATACCAAAAATACAGACGAACTTCAGAACAAACTGGCAACAACAATAAAAACCTCTTGAGTCCTCAAGGTTTAAAATACAACTCGTCAATCTACTTGCAAAATGGCTGTTTATTAGCCTCGATTTTAGATCATACGGTGGCTCACGTGACAGGCTACATGATTTTTAATTTGAACAGCTCAATAAAAAAATGTCATTTAGCACATAGCTAGAATAGCTTTATCTAAGGATCTGATTCCCACACTGAAAATAAATTAAAAAAGAAAGGCTGTTTGCAACTCAGCTAACACGTGGGCCGAAAATGACCTTGGTAATAGCAAATCATTTCTGCTTAGTGTTTACAAAACGTCTCAACCAAGATGAACTAAAAATACTGATAATGTAATACCTTTTACGTTCTATTCAAGTCAAAGCAGAATGAATTTTCCAAAATAGTCAAATCCCGTGAAAATAATCATTATAACAAAATGTAATGAAATAAAATTAAAATAAAAAAGAATTTAAAACTAACACACAAGTAATTAAATTACATATACGTAACATTTGAAATTAGAAATTTACTAAATCACATTAAGAAGCTGACAGATAGTTATACAATTATTATTACAATTTTATAAAATAATACATACTTCTTCACATCTGTTACAATACTTTCCATTCTGGAGAAGTAACAACAAGATTTTTAATATGGCTGATTTGGTGGCCATATTGGAAGTCCAATTTAAACACTTTTCATCCAGGACCAAACAGACATAACAAGACATCTTTCAGTTAAAACCCCAAGTTGGTATAACCATCCATTCTGGAGCAACAGTTATAACAAGAATTTTCAAGATGGCCATCATGGTGGCCATTCTGGATGTGTGAGCAGCAGCTTATTCGCTTAGGATCAGTTACACCATGGGATAAATGTGTGTGTACAGTTTCATGGGATAAATGTGTGTGTACAGTTTCATGGCAATCTTCCAATAATGTTTGGAAGAGTAGCAATAAGAAACATGTGCTAGTAGATGGACAGATAAGAGACAACCCATAAGCACTCCTGATCCATGACAAGTAGAGCTAAATATGATCCATAATGTGTCATATATAGACAGGCACAATGGTATAATACAAACATGATAATCGTGCAGACAAGAGACCATTCCATAAGCACTCCTGATCCATGACAAGTAGAGCTAAATATGATCTATAATGTGTCATATATAGACAGGCACAATGGTATAATACAAACATGATAATCGTGCAGACAAGAGACCATTCCATAAGCACTCCTGATCCATGACAAGTAGAGCTAAATATGAGCTATAATGTGTCATATATAGACAGGCACAATGGTATAATACAAACATGATAATCGTGAAGACAAGAGACCATTCCATAAGCTCTCCTGATCTATGAACCATAATGTATCAAGAATAAAAAGGCATACTGGTTTTAAACATTATAATAAGCTGTCTTGATCTACGAGTCCTAATGTGATAGCTATATAAAGTCTACTGGATACATGATAATTCCCCTTGATCTATGAGTCGTAATGTGATAGCTATATAAAAGTCTACTGGATACATGATAATTCCCCTTGATCTATGAGTCCTAATGTGATAGCTATATAAAAGTCTACTGGATACATGATAATTCCCCTTGATCTATGAGTCCTAATGTGACAGCTATATAAAGTCTACTGGATACATGATAATTCCCCTTGATCTATGAGTCCTAATGTGACAGCTACATAAAAGTCTACTGGATACATGATAATTCCCCTTGATCTATGAGTCCTAATGTGACAGCTAGATAAAAGCCTACTGGATACATGATAATTCCCCTTGATCTATGAGTCCTAATGTGACAGCTATATAAAAGTCTACTGGATACATGATAATTCCCCTTGATCTATGAGTCCTAATGTGATAGCTATATAAAAGTCTACTGGATCCATGATAATTCCCCTTGATCTATGAGTCCTAATGTGACAGCTATATAAAAGTCTACTGGATGCATGATAATTCCCCTTGATCTATGAGTCCTAATGTGACAGCTATATAAAAGTCTACTGGATGCATGATAATTCCCCTTGATCTATGAGTCCTAATGTGATAGCTATATAAAAGTCTACTGGATACATGATAATTTCCCTTGATCTATGAGTCCTAATGTGATAGCTATATAAAAGTCTACTGGATACATGATAATTCCCCTTGATCTATGAGTCCTAATGTGACAGCTATATAAAAGTCTACTGGATACATGATAATTCCCCTTGATCTATGAGTCCTAATGTGACAGCTACATAAAAGTCTACTGGATACATGATAATTCCCCTTGATCTATGAGTCCTAATGTGACAGCTATATAAAAGTCTACTGGATACATGATAATTCCCCTTGATCTATGAGTCCTAATGTGACAGCTATATAAAAGTCTACTGGATACATGATAATTCCCCTTGATCTATGAGTCCTAATGTGACAGCTATATAAAAGTCTACTGGATGCATGATAATTCCCCTTGATCTATGAGTCCTAATGTGACAGCTATATAAAAGTCTACTGGATACATGATAATTCCCCTTGATCTATGAGTCCTAATGTGATAGCTACATAAAAGTCTACTGGATACATGATAATTCTCCTTGATCTATGAGTCCTAATGTGATAGCTATATAAAAGTCTACTGGATACATGATAATTCTCCTTGATCTATGAGTCCTAATGTGACAGCTATATAAAAGTCTACTGGATACATGATAATTCCCCTTGATCTATGAGTCCTAATGTGACAGCTATATAAAATCTACTGGATACATGATAATCCCCCTTGATCTATGAGTCCTAATGTGACAGCTATATAAAAGTCTACTGGATACATGATAATCCCCTTTGATATGCTATGATCTAAAAACTGAGAATAGCTCTTATAATAAGAATTACTTTCCTTGTTTAAATGAAATTACACATACATTAGTTTTTAGGGGGATACTTATTGTCAAGCTTTATTCATAATATTGGTAAAAATAATGCTTTATCCCAAATAGTATATTTGCTTGCATATACCCCACCCACATGTGACGTCACTGCTGCTAGAGTGCTTGGATCCAATACTGCCTTCACTAACTGATGTTATTAATACCTCTCTCTCAACTGGCGAATTCCCATCATTTTACAAAACTGCCATTGTAAAGCCTCTGCTGAAGAAACCAACACTCGACCATAATGATTTAAAGAACTACCACCCAGTTTCTAATCTGCCATTCATGTCAAAAATCTTAGAAAAAGTTGTTCTATCCCAACTTGTATCTTATCTGAATTCAAACAGTCTTTTTAGCAATGTACAGTCTGCATATCGCCCTTGCCACAGTACTGAAACTACTCTTCTGAAAGTAGTCAATGACCTTCTCTCTGCTTTGGATAGCGGAAAGATTACACTCCTCACTCTCCTTGACTTGTCTGCAGCATTTGACACTATAGACCATGATATATTACTTCACCGTCTCCAGCATGTATTTGGCATTCATGATACGGCCTTACTATGGTTCAAGTCCTACTTGGTCAACAGGACACAAATTGTGTCCGCAAATGGAAAACACTCCAGCCCAGTTGAACTATGCTGTGGTGTTCCACAGGGGTCTGTTCTTGGACCTGTTCTCTTTCATTCTATACACTCAGCCACTCTCAAGTGTCATAGATCATCATCCAGTGTCTCACCAATTGTATGCTGATGACACCCAAATATACAAATCTAGCCATCCAGCTGAAGTTGAAGCTACCATCCAAGGCGTAGAGAGGTGCATTTCCGATGTGAAATCATGGATGACATGTAACAAGCTGCAGATGAATGATGATAAAACTGAAGCCATCCTGATTACAACACAAAGACTTTCTCATTCACATCCTTTACCTCAGACAATAAATATCAGCAACACCAACATTAAATTCACACAGTCAGTACTAAACCTCGGTGTCACTCTTGACAGTACTCTCTCATTGCATCAACATGCCATGAACATATGCAAGGCTGTATATCTTGAGCTGAGACAAATCAGCTCCATTCGCAAGTATCTTTCAGTTGATGACACTAAAACACTTGTGTGTTCCTTAGTACTTTCAAGACTGGACTATTGTAACTCAATTCTGTCTGGTTCGTCTCAATATCTACTTCAGAAACTTCAAAAAGTTCAAAATACAGCTGCTCTAATCATCCTTAGAGTACCACGATCAGAGCACGCCTCTCCCCTGCTCTCTACCCTACACTGGCTATCCATACGATCCAGAATTAAACACAAAATTTGTTCTCTGTGCTACGTTTCACTGACGGGCTCCAGTCCAACATACCTATCTGACCTCACCCATGTGTACACACCTGCAAGATGCTTACGCTCCTCTTCTGACACTCGTATTCTCATCATTCCCACTATGAAGATGAAATCATATGGACAACGCTCTTTTGCATACCAGGGCCCAGTAACGTGGAACGAATTGCCCACTGCACTTAGACACAAAGACACAGTGATCTCATTCAAGAGCGCTCTTAAAACTCACCTATTTCAACTGCAAGAACAGACTTAAAGACCTAATAATGTATCCTTGCCTTAAATATTTACAGCATATTTTCTGTTTCTACTTTCGTGGTGTTTGTTTTTAATTTTGTAATCATATCATTATATATGTTTTTTAAGTTTTGTCACATGTTGTAAAGCTTAGAGCTTCTAAAGATTAGGCGCTATACAAAGTCCTCATTATTATTATTATTATTATTATTATTATTATTATTATATACCTTATCAAGCTTTAATATACCTTATCAAGCTTAAATATACCTAATCAAGCTTAAATATACCTTACAGGCTTTAATATTCCTTATCAGGCTTAAATATACCTTATGAAGCTTTAAAATACCTTATCAAGCTTAAATATACCTTATGAAGCATTAATGTACCTTCTCAAGCTTTTATATACCTTATCAAGCGTAAATATACCATGTCAAGCTTTGATATACCTTATCAAGCTTGAATATACCTTTTCAAGCTTAAATATACCTTATCAAGCTTTAATATCCTTTATCAAGCTTTTATATACCTTATGAAGCATACGTATACCTTATCAAGCCTTGATATGCCTTATCAAGCTTTAATATACCTTATCAAGCTTAAATATACCTTAGCAAGTTTTAATATACCTTATCAAGCTTAAATATACCTTATCAAGCTTAAATATACCTTATCAAGCTTAAATATACCTTATCAAGCTTAAATATACCTTAGCAGGCTTTAATATACCTTTCCCGGCTTTAATATACCTTATCAAGCTTTAACATACCTTATCAAGCTTAAATATACCCTATCAAGTTTATATACACCTTATCAAGCTTAAATATACCTGATCAACCTTTAATATACCTTATTAAGCGTAAATACACCTGATCAAGCTTTAATATATCTTATCAAGCTTTAATATACCTAATCAAGCTTAAATATACCTGATCAAGCTTTAATATACCTTATCAAGCGTAAATATACCTGACCAAGCTTTAATATACCTGATCAATCTTTAATATACCTTACCAAGCTTAAATATACCTTATGAAGTGTAAATATGCCTGATCAAGCTTAAATATACCTTATCAATCTTAAATATACCTTATCAGGCGTAAATATATCTGATCAAGCTTAAATATACCTTATCAAGCTTGAATATACCTTATCAAGCTTTAACATACTTTATCAAGCTTAAATATACCTTATCAAGCATAAATATACCTGATCAAGCTTTAATATAATTATCAAGCGTAAATATACCTGATCAAGCTTTAAGATGCCTTATCAAGCTTAAATATACCTTATGAAGCGTAAATATACCTGATCAAGCTTAAATATACCTTATCAAGCTTAAATATACCTTTTCAAGCTTTAATATACCTTTTCAAGCTTTAATATATCTGATCAAGCTTAAATATACCTTATGAAGCTGAAATACACCTTATCAAGTGTAAATATATCTTATCAAGCTTAAATATACCTTTTTAAGTGTAAATATACCTGAACAAGCTTCAACATACCTTATCAAGTTTTAATATACCTTATCAAGCGTAAATATACCTTATCAAGCCTTGATACACCTTACCAAATGTAAGTATACCTTATCAAGCGTAAATATACCTTGTCAAGCGTAAATATACCTTATCAAGCTTTAGTATACCTTACAAGCTTTAATATACCTTATCAAGCGTAAATATACATTTTCAAGCTTTAATATACCTTATCAAGCGTAAAGATAACTTGTCAAGCATGCATATAAGATATGTAACTTCAATATTTCTTATCAAGCGTCAATATACCTTATCAAGCTTAAATATACCTTATCAAGCTTTAATATACCTTATCAAGCTTTAATATAACTTGTCAAGTTTGAATATACATTATCAAGGTTTAGTATACCTTATGAGGCTTTTATATACCTTATCCGGCTTTAATATACCTTATCAATCTTTAATATACCTTATCAAACTTAAATATACCTGATCAAGCTGAAATATACCTTATCAGGCTTTAATATAACTTACCAAGCTTTAATGCACCTTATCAAGCTTTAATATACCTTATCAAGCTTAAATATACCTAATTAGGCTTAAATGTACCTTATCAGGCTTTAATATTCCTTATCAAGCTTAAATATACCTTATCATGCTTTAAAATACGTTATCAAGCTTAAATATACCTTATCAAGCATTAATGTACCTTATCAAGCTTTTATATACCTTATCAAGCGTAAATATACCATGTCAAGCCTTGATATACTTTATCAAGCTTGAATATACCTTATCAAGCTTAAATATACCTTATCAGGCTTTAATATACCTTATCCGGCTTTGCTATACCTTATCAAGCTTTAATATACCTTATCATGCTTAAATATACCTTATCAAGCTTTAATATACTTTATCAAGCTTTTGTATACCTTATCAAGCATACATATACCTTATCAAGCCTTGATATACCTTATCAAGCTTAAATATACCTTATCAAGCTTTCATATACCTTACCAAGCTTAAATATACCTTATCAAGCTTTAATATACCTTTTCAAGCTTTAGTATTCCTTATCAAGCTTAAACATACCTTATCAAGCTTTGATATACCTTATCAAGCTTAAATATACCTGATCAAGCTTTAATATACCCTCTCAAGCGTAAATATGCCTGATCAAGCTTTAATATACCTTATCAAGCATAAATATACCTGATGAAGCTATGATATACCTTATCCAGCTTTAATATACCTTATCAAGCTTAAATATCTCTTATCAAGTGTAAATATACCTGATCAATCTTTAATATACCTTATCAAGCTTTAATATACCTTATCAAGCGTAAATATACCTGATCAAGCTTAAATATACCTTATCAAACTTAAATATACCTTGTCAAGCTTAAATATACTTTATCAATCTTTAATATACCTCATCAAGTGTAAAGATAACTTATCAAGCTTAAACATAACTTATCAAGCTTTACCATACCTTATCAAGCTTTAAGATACCTTATCAGGCTTTAATATACCTTATCAAGCGTAAATATACCTGATCAAGCTTTAATATACCTGATCAAGCTTAAATATACCTTATCAAGCTTAAATATACCTTATCAAGCTTAAATATACCTTATCAGGCTTTAATATACCTTGTCAAGCTTTAATATACCTTATGAAGCTTTAATATACCTTATGAAGCTTAAATATACCTTATCAAGCTTTAATATACCTTATCATGCTAAAATATACCTTATCAAGCGGAAATAGACCATGTCAAGCCTTGATATACCTTATCAAGCTTAAATATACCTTATCAGGGTTTAATATATCTTATCCGGCTTTGATATACCTTATCAGGCTTTAATATACCTTATCAAGCTTTACGATACCTTTTCAGGCTTTAATATACCTAATCAGGCTTTAATATACGTTATCAAGCTTTAAGATACCTTATCAGGCTTTAATATACCTATCAATCGTAAATATACCTGATCAAACTTTAATATACCTTATCAAGCTTTAATATACCTTATCAAGCTTTAATATACCTTATTAAGTTTGAATATACATTATCAAGGATTAGTATACCTTATCAGGCTTTTATATACCTTATCCGGCTTTAATATACCTTAGCAAGCTTTAATATACCTTATCAAACTTAAATATACCTTATCAAGCTGAAATATACCTTATCCAGCTTTAATATAACTTACCAAGCTTTAATATACCTTATCAAGCTTAAATATACCTAATCAAGCATAAATATACCTTATCAGGCTTTAATATACCTTATCCGGCTTTAATATACCTTATCAAGCTTTAATATACCTTATCATGCTTAAATATACCTTATCAAGCTTTAATATCCTTTATCAAGCTTTTATATACCTTATCAAGCATACATATACCTTATCAAGCCTTGATATACCTTATCAAGCTTTAATATACCTTATCAAGCTTAAATATACCTGAGCAAGTTTTAATATACCTTATCAAGCTTAAATATACCTTATCAAGCTTAAATATACCTTGTCAAGCTTAAAAATACCTTATCAGGCTTTAATATACCTTATCCGGCTTTAATGTACCTTATCAAGCTTTAACTTACCTTATCAAGCTTAAATATACCTTATCAAGCTTACATACACCTTATCAAGCTTAAAGATACCTGATCAAGCTTTAATATACCTTATCAAGCGTAAATACACCTGATCAAGCTTTAATATACCTTATCAAGCTTTAATATACCTTATCAAGCTTGAATATACCTGATCAAGCGTAAATATACCTGATCAAGCTTTAATATGCCTTATCAAGCGTAAATATACCTGATCAAGCTTTAATATACCTGATCAATCTTTAGTATACCTTATCAAGCTTAAATGTACCTTATCAAGTGTAAATATGCCTGATCAAGCTTAAATATACCTTATCAAGCTTACATATACCTTATCAAGTGTAAATATACCTTATCAATCTTAAATATACCTTATCAAGCTTTAATAAATCTGATCAAGCTTAAATATACCTTATCAAGCTTACATATACCTTATCAAGTGTAAATATACCTTATCAAGCTTAAATATACCTTATTAAGTGCAAATATACCTGATCAAGCTTTAACATACCTTATCAAGTTTTAATATACCTTATCAAGCGTTAATATAACTTATCAAGCTTCAATATTTCTTATCAAGCGTAAATATACCTTATCAAGCCTTGATACACCTTATCAAATGTAAGTATACCTTATCAAGCGTGAATATACCTTGTCAAGCGTAAATATACCTTATTAAGCTTTAATATACCTTATGAAGCGTAAATATACATTATCAAGCTTTAATATACCTTATCAAGCGTAAATATAACTTGTCAAGCGTGCATATAACATATCAAACTTCAATATTTCTTATCAAGCGTAAATATACCTTATCAAGCTTCAATATACCGTATCAAGTATTAATATACCTTATCAGCCGTAATTATAGCCTATCAAGCTTTAATATACCTTATCAAGCTTTAATTTACCTTGTAAAACGTTAATATACCTTATAAAGCGTTAATATACCTTATCAAGCTTTGATATACCTTATCAAGCTTAAATATACTGTAGCGGAATACTCCCTCGGCTACACTGCCCCAAGTCTCGCTCTCTCGGGTTCTTAGGATAGGTTTTGTATTTGGAGTGATACTCCACTGAATCTGTCTGAGGACTGGCAGTCCAGAGTGTGACAGATTTCTAACTCAGCGGGATACCGTGTTATTCCTGGCTTCTTGCGTGTCGCCGACTTGTCGCAGTCGCCGACTGGGTCGCAGACTTGTTGCAGGGTCGCGGACTTGTCGCAGTCTTGGTCGCCGACTTGGTCGCAGTCTTGTCGCAGGGTCGCCGACTGGTCGCCGACTTTGTCGCATAGTCACCGACTGGGTCGCCGACTTGTCGCAGGGTCGCCGACTTGGTCGCAGTCAGCGACTGAGTCGCAGACTTGTCGCAGGGTCGCCGACTTGTCGCAGTCTTGGTCACAGACTTGGTCGCAGGACTGTCGTCGAGGCGACGACTGGGTCGCAGGGTCGCCGACTGGGTCTTCTTCTGGTCGCCGACTTGGTCGCACGGTTGTCGCCGAGTCGCCGACTGTGTCGCAGAGTCGCGTCGTAATCCGATCGAGATTGAGATCGAGATCGAGAGAGAGACGACAGTGCGAAATGATGAAAGAAGAGTTATCCTCAGTCAAAAACGTGCATTATCGCAAGACCTCTGCATTTCTTGGACGAGCCTTGTAGCGCCGGTCTTTTGGTCGACGAAAGACCTTGTCCCTATTCTTTTCTGATTCCCTAGACTGGCTCTCTCCTGTCCAACGAAATGCGACCAATTGTGCTTGCTCTAGCGGGGTGTTTATACTGCTACACCGCAAAGGACGTCTTCACTCCATACCGCTTCCTAACACACCACCATAGCAGCCACAGTTGGCTCCGTATATATACCCAGGCGGAATCACGTGACCCAAAACTAAGACGTTAGATGGCACTACAAAGCCCGCCAGACATTTAAAATCACAACATAAACTTTAACGAAACGAAATATTAAATAACGAAACGAAAATTGAAGTCCATGGGGTTTTCTCGTTACAATACCCTATCAAGCGTGAATATACCTATCAAGCTTTAATATACCTTATCAAGCGTAAACATACATTATCAAGCGTAAATATACCTTATCAAGCTTAAATGTACCTTATCAAGCTTGAATATACCTTATCAAGCTTTAATATACCTTATCAAGCATAAATATAACTTATCAAGCGTAAATATACCTTATCAAGCTTTAATATGCCTTATCAAGCGTAAATATACCTTATCAAGCCTAAATATAGCATATCACTATTAATTCTAGATTTTCCATCAAATCGTTTCCATCGTCTAAGGTTAAGGGACAATTTGTCGAAATGTGTACGGTCATCACTTATTTTGCCACACAGGGGACACAGTCCAGATCTTGCTTGCATTCCTCCAATATGAATTTATGTCCAATATTCAATTTTTCTGCTTTAGTCAGCGTAAGCAACTTTTTATAAATGAAGCAATTTTAGTCCTGGATTAATTTTTAAAAATCGACCGAATCCCTCAAATGGATTTCTGATAATTATTTCATGTTTTCTCTCTTCCAATACCTGTATTATTGTCCCAGTGAAGTTATTCCATGTTAATTTGTTTGGAAAT
>JAECUM010048366.1:0-23381 GCA_016617855.1 Megalonaias nervosa
ATATTTTGTTTGAAATCTTTAGTGAAAACAACAGGCTTTTATTCACAATGTCATCAAAAGTGGAGACTTTTCTTTCTAGTCCTACTCAGGAGCAGTTGCATAGTTTGAAAAAAGATGAGTTGCTTGAACTTGCCAGAAAATAAGATCTTTCTGAAGCAAAATCTTCCTTAACGAAACAAGAAATTAAAAACACTTTGATTCCGTATTTGGTAGAGAAGAATGTTTTCGATAAAAGTGTTTTGGCTTCGTTCAGTAAGTCTGTCTCAGACTTTGACATAAAAGTAAAGGAATTAAAAATGAAACACAAGATGGAATTAGAGTTAAAAAAGCTTGAACTTCAGGAAGAAAAAGAACAAATGTTGTTGGAAAAAGAGGAGAGAGAGAAACAAATGCAGTTACAATTAGAAGAGAAGGAATTTCAGTTGCAATCTGAGAAAGAATTGAGAGAGACAGGAAAGAGAGAAAGATAAACAAATGCTATATGAAAAAGAGGAGAGAGAGAAACAAATGAAATTGGAGTTACAGAAAAAACAAATGCAATTAGCAGAGGGGGAGCGAGAGAGACAGATGCAAAAGAGAAGAATGAAAGGGAATTTCAAACTAAAATGAAAGAAATGGAGCTGGCAAGTGAAAAACACGGTCCCACTTCACATACAAATTCAAGTTTTGACATTACAAAATAAAGGAAGTAGGCCAATATTTTCTTTATTTTGAAAAAGTTGCTCAAATTTGAAATGGCCAAGGGAGTATTGGACTCAATTATTACAGTGTGTACTTTTTGGCAACGCTCGAAAAATCTATGCATCCCTGTCAGTACAGCAAAGTGCTGACTATGATTTGGTTAGGGACTGTATCTTATAGGGTTATGCGTTAGTCCCTGAGGCTTATCGACAAAAAATTCACGAACTATAAAAAGAAGCTGGACAAACTTATGTTGAATTTGCAGGGAAAACGAGTAGTTATTTAAGAGATGGTGCTTAGCCGAGAAAGTTGAACATGATTATGAAAGTCTCGAACAACTTGTGTTACTTGAAGAGTTCAAGAACTGTGTTCCTAATGACATTAAGACTCATATTGAGGAGCATGAGTTCGAAAGCTTGGAAAATGCTGCTCTTGCTGCTGACAAGTATTCCTTAACTCGTAAAGTTTCTGTTGTAGGCAAGTTTTTCACTCAGCAGTCTACTGGTAGAAAGGTATTCCAGCCTAATACGACTCCTATTAAAACTCAATCTGGCACCACTTTTAAAAATCAAGCTTCTGATAAACTTGATTCAAAATCCTTGTCTCTTCCTACGTGTACCTATTGCAAGAAGAAAGGACACGTTATTTCTGATTGCTTCAAATTGAAATATAAGCATGAGATTCAAGATAGACCTATCCCAAATGCTCTTATTTCTAAGAGGTCAAGGTCACGGTCATGTATTGAAAACAATACATTTGTCGGGTCTCAAAACACCCAGTCTGATTTTTATTATGGAGAATTATGAACCATTCATGTCGAAGGGTTCTATATCACTCTTGGGTGATTCGGCCAATCCTATCCCTATTGAACGTTTAAGGGATACAGGAGCTTATCAGTCTTTTATTATCAGGCACTTTGCCTTTTATGAGAAGTTTTGTTCTAATGAGAGTGTTCTCATTCAGGGAGTAGAGTGCGGCCTTTTTAATGTTCCTGTCCATTCTGTAAATTTGTCATCAGACTTAGTTTCAGGACCTGTGACAGTCGGTATCGTGTTTTCTTTACCCGATGAGGGCATTCATTTGTTACTAGGCAACGACCTAGCTGGAGACAAGGTTGTGGTTAATCCACTTGTAACTGACAAGCCTTCTTTGGATCAGACAGTTGATCCTATTGAAAAAGAATACCCTGATTTACACCCAGCTTGTGCAGTTACCAGAGATATGGCAAAGAAAGCTCTTGAGAGTCATTTTGGTACAGAAAGTATTCCTTTAGCTGAAACATGTATTGGTCAGGCTTTTGATGAGGTCATTTTCACTCCTAATTTGGATCAATCAAAAGGTATTGATGACAGTGATCCTCTTTTAAATACTCATTCTCTATTATCTAATCAGGGTGACAAACGACAATCACTTGTCATCGAACAGGAAAAAGATCTTGAGATCTCCTAAGCCACTGAAGCACCTGTCTGTTATATCATTAGAAATGGAATTCTAATGAGAAAATGGAGACCTTCCGAGGTACCTGCTGGTGATGAGTGGTCAGTGAAGGATCAAATTGTAGTTCCAAAATCTTACAGACAGGAAATACTTAGTCTGGCCCATGAAACTCCTTTGGCTGGCCATTTAAGGATTAATAAGACTTTTCACAAGATTTTGACTTTTATTGGCCAGAAATCAAAGTGATGTTTGTAAATACTGTAGATCTTGTCCTACTTGTCAAATGGTAGAAAAACCCAATCAGAAGATACCTAAGGCTCATCTGCAACCTATTCCTGCATTTGACGAACCATTTAGCAGATGTATGGTAGACTGCGTTGGTCCCTTACCTAAGACCAAGTCAGGCAACCAATATTTGTTGACCATTATGTGTGCGTCAACAAAACTCCCGGAGGCAATTCCTTTGAGGTATACTAAAACTAAAATCATAGTAAAAGCTTAGATAAAGTGTTTTTACTCAGTTTGGCCTTCCCAAAATATGTCCAATCGGATCAAAGGTCAAATTTTATGTCTGGAAGTTTCCAGCTAGTTATGCTTGAATTTGGCATTCGGCAATTCAAGTCAAAAGTGAAATTATGGTTTCACAGAGCTTTAATTGAGAGTCTTGTAATAGAGTTCATTCTCTCTTGCTCATTCTTCAAAATTCTCTTCAAATTAGATTTTACGGTCCTTAAAAGGCAAGGAAGAAAATGAATGAGTTAAATTCTAATAAATGCTCTGATCTAAATAAATTAACGGAGTATTAGTATGTTGAGAGAGATAGCCAGGTAAATCGTGCAATTAATATAGTTGTACCTGTCCCAAAAACTGAGGATTTAAGTGAAGAAATTCAATCGGACTCTGTTGATTTTGGAGCAACAAATCTTCGGAATTCGGAAAATATGAAAATTCTGGAGAAAAAACTTTTACTTTTGCAACAAGAAGAAAAGAATGAACTTAAACAGTTATTATTCGAATATGCGCACTTGTTTCCAGATATTCGTACGAGGACAAACAACAGTTTGCATGACGTTGAACTTGTTGATTCAAAACCTGTGAATGAACAACACCCATACAGGAAGAACCCCCTCAAACAGGAATACCTGAAAAAGGAAATTCAGTATTTACTGGAGAATGATTTCATAGAGCCAAGCAAAAGTGTTTGGAGTTCACCATATGTACTTGTTCCGAAACCGGGTAAAACTTTCCGTATGTGCACTGATCATAGGAAGGTGAACAGTATGACAAAAATAGATTCATTTCCATTACGAAGAATCGATGACTGTATTGATAAAATTGGAAATGTCAAGTACGTCACCATATTTGACCTTCTGAAAGGATTTTGGCAAATTCCATTAACGGAAAGGGGAAAAAGGAAATTTCGGCATTTGTGAGTTCAGATGGACTCTATCAATATAATGTAATGCCGTTTAGGATGAAGGGTTCCCCAAGTCCTTTTGAACGTTTGATAAATACGATTACCTCTAGTCTAGATAATTGTGATGCTTACATCGATGATGTCATCATCTACAACGACACCTAGAAAGAACATCTAGCAACAATTCGCAAATTCTTTGAAAGACTCACTAATGCAAATTTGACAATCAATTTATCTAAAAGTGAGTTCTGCCGTGCTTGTGTGACATTTCTAGGACATATTGTGGGACATGGTCAAGTTAAACCTATAGATGCTAAATTCAAGGCTATCTCTGATTTCCCTGTGTCTGTCAGTAAAAAGCAACTGATGCGATATTTAGGTATGGCTGGATCCTATCGGAAATTTTGTTCTAATTTTTCTAATATTGCTTAACCCCGGACAAACTTGTTGAGTAAGAAAAACAAGTTTCTTTGGACTGAAAAATGTCAGGAGGCTCTTGATAGGTTAAAATCCATTTTTAAAGGTGCACCAGTTCTTACAGCTCGAAATTTCAATCAATCTTTTAAATTATCTGTTGATGCAAGTGATGTTGGGGTTGGAGCAGTATTGATGCAAGAAGATAGAAATGGTGTTGATCATCCAGAGTGTTATTTCTCGAAGAAATTAAATAAACACCAAAGAAATTACTCAACAATCGAGAAGGAATGTTTGGCTTTAATATTGGCATTACAGCATTTTGAAATTTACATTAGTTCAGCTCCTTCTCCAGTTTTTGTGTTTAGTGATCACAACCCCCTTACTTTCATCGACAAGATGAAAAATAAAAATCAAAGACTATGAAAGTGGAGTTTGTTTGTGCAAGAATATAATCTTGACATCAGGCACATCAAGGGAAAAGATAATTTAATTGCAGATGCACTTTCCCGTGTATAGAAATATTATTTCATGTACACTGTATAATTTATAAGAGTTTTCTTATGTAATTTTTTTTACCTCATGTACAATTTACATATGGTAAAAAGAAAGCTTTATTAAATAATTTTTTCTTTTTCTTTATGGCGAGAAGTGTTACGTATATATAATTTAATTACTTGTGTATTGGTTTTAAAATTGTTTTTTAATTTATTTTGTTTCATTACATTTTATTGTAATGATAATTTCCACGGGATTTGATTTTTTTCGGACAATTCAGTCTAATGTTTTGACCTGATTAGAACGTAAAAGTGTTGCTTTATTACTATTTTTAGCTCACCTTGGTTGAGAGGTTTGTAAACACTAAATGAAAATGATTTTGTTGTTAAGAAGGTCATGCCAGGCCCACGTGTTAGCTATGTTGTAAACAGCCATTTTATGATTCATTGCCAGCGTGAGAATTTGATTTTTCGATAGGGCTATTCTAGGCTACGTGCTTAATGGCATTTCTTTTACTGCACCGTTCAAATTAGTGATCACGTAGCCCCGTCACGTGAGCTATCATGTGATCTAAAATCTTATATATATGCATTTGTTGTATTTGTTGATAAGCCATAGTGTGATCGCATGTGTTGATTACCGGTACCATGATGTTATATCCTTTCATGCATTTTTTAAGTTTGTTGGTATGGGTTTCGGGTAATTTTGTTTATTTTGTGACACACGTAAGTAACGTAGCATACTAGGCTTTCAGGAGTTCAATAATCATTAATGTGCTTTAAAAAAGGCACCATACAAACATCCCCAAAATACAGATGTCGAAAAATCAGCACCTCATAAAGATTATGAGTTTTAAATGCAGTTAATTGACACGAGAAACGACAGTTCATACGGAAGTTGGTGAAAATCTGCTTCAAAGTTTAAAATTTCCATTTCATATGTGATACAAAGAGATATCTTGAGCGAATGGTAATTAAAGAGTTATAGAAATATCTTCAGATATATTAAGCTTGGCATAAGTCATTCTCATAAAGCTGTACAGTCTTGCAAAAAGTAATAATTCAGACGAGAAGAATTCTGCTAACCAGACAAAATAGAGCACATTAGCTACTCGATGTGTTATGCATAATACCGCGTGCTTGCTCCTTGATAGGGAAGAGATAAACACTCAGCACATTATACTGTTACCTAAATTGTCCTGTATCAGTGTAAACGAGAATACCAAAATGAAACCGAGGACTGGATGTGAAACTATATTTCCTTGAATCAATTATTTTGTATTTTATTATGTAGCTATCATAGCAGCCATTTTATAGAAAGACCTTAAATCGTATGTATTCAGTGAAAATTAAATATTTTAAACACATTGTCACAATTACTCTTGCTCTAGGCACCTGGCCCTGGTCATAAAATTAGGAGAGCGTAAAAGTAGTTTAATTGAATTGTTGCTGCAGTGGTGTGTGCGTGTATATGTGTGATTCGGATTTTTAATGTAGCTTTAACATGTTTTCAGTCATATCGCTACGATGTCTACAGTGTGGCAGTTTATAGTGATATCTAGCATTGAGGCATCAGGCTTCAGATATGTAGCATCATGTCCAACCCAGTCACATTCTCCTGCGCGAAGCGAGGCAGTTGCAAGTACCATTATTATAAGTCTATGATATGACCCGGCCGGGGTTCGAACCTACGACTTTCCGCATCCGAGGCGGACGCCCTATCCACATGAAAAGGCATGAGATGGGCAGGTGTATTTAAATCCTACATATGATGACTAGTATAACGGCACTGCCCCTGACGAACATAGATAGTATCTGAGGGATGAGCATGGGAGAGGAAGAAATCGGGGAGGTGATGATGTGAATACAGTTGCTAAGAACGATGAGGTTAGTGATATATTGTTCTATTGGGTTACGCTGTTAAGCAAAACAAGACTTGCTCACCATTTACGTACCTAAATGATGTTTACAAATGAGCATATAGAAACATCGGATCCTTCAATTTGACGTGAAATGGCTCTTCCTCTTGTTTTAGTAGAAACTGTTGTATGTGCATACATATACTGTGCCTTTTCACAAAATTGCACACGTTTGTTTAGTAATGGGAGATATTACATATTAGGAAGTGTTACGTGTCTAGGTTCGTACTAAACTAACAAAGAAAAGAGTGAAGCCAACAAGCTTTGTAAAATTTAACAAAATAATTTATTTCCCTAGAAAACAAGGTAAAATATGATAAAAGACTTACGGTTTGTGAATCTAATCCAAAATTAATCCTAGAATTAATGATATAAGTCCTATCACTAAAAAGTTCTAAATGAATCAAAGTTCGAATCCCGATGAAGTTCCAAGGTGTAAGGCGATGACGTCTTCTATAACCTGTTTGTGTTGTCGTGTTAACAGTTCTTTGTTGAACCACTCAATTTAATATCCCGGCTTTAGAATTCCGAATACTTTCCAATAAACGTCTTTGTCCAAGAATTTTGATGAGCACTGGATATTTCAAGGGAATTTAAATTATTTTAAATAAAAAATTCAGCTTAAACTGGTCACAACACAAAATACCTTTGAGCTCCGAAGGTATGAAATACGACTAAATTAAATCACTATAAAACGTTAGTTTTAAACACAATTTTAGATCACCTGATGGGGTCACGTGGTCACTTAGTTCGAACGGCGTAGTAACATCATATATCAATTATTACGTCCGCCATGGACGAATTTATTTCTACTGAACGAATCTATAAGATTGAAAACAAAAGTTTAAAAAGTTGTTTACACAGAACTGACACGCAAGCCAAGTATGACACTGATTACAACCAATGATTTTCACTCTTGGAAAGAAATAAAAATAAAGTTGTTTACCAATTCTGAATCAAGGTCAGGAACTATATCAGCTGAAAATACAGTGTAGCAATACTGGTTATCTACTGAACTGAACTGAAGTTTCCGAAAAAATGTCAAATCCAGTGAATAAAGTTATCCTTACAATAACAAGTGATGAAATAAAAATAAAATAAAAAGAATTTAAAACAAAACTAACACACAAGTAATTAAATTACAGAAGATTGATTTGGATAGGTCAGATTGTTGTAAAGAAATTCAGAATTAATACGTTTACAAGTTATTACAAAAACGCTTTCCTATTAGAAGGAAAACGTTTGAGGACAGCAAATGGCTAACTCAAAAGTATGCCTTTTTCAAATTAAAGCTGAACACGAACAACAAGGCTTTGTCGTATGTTACATACTGCAAAGTCATTATTATCATTTTCAGTATAATGCTAATTGTCTTCAAACACTTGGTGTTTTCCGTTTCTTTGCTAAAAACCAAACGTTCATCAATCCATAGATAAAAGTGAACTTAATATTAAAAGAAGCTACTTAAGTGACATTTACGCTCTATGATGATTCGTACTGTCACTCATTTCTAATATCATGATCTCGGGAATCATGGTTGAAGTTAGCTGTTGCAAGTATCCTCATCTCGAGAATCACGGTTGAAGTTAGCTTTGTCATAAACATTTCCATCATCCTTTTCTTGGGGCGTACAGTGGAAGCTGGCTATGTTATACAGATTTTCGAAGTGCTTGTCTCGGGGCTCATGGAAGAATTTAGCATAATAATCATCTTCTTGGCTCTTTTCACCTTGATTAGATTTGCCGACGTTGACCCTGTCCCTCGTCTCATTCTCATTGATTGAAATGATACTATAATTGTCTCGTCGGATCTCAGAAGACCCCCTACCTTTTTTCCGGGTTGCATATGTTACAAAATCGTTTTCATGGTCTTCTATTTGAATCGGCGAGTGGTTATTTGTATCTGGACATTCTACATTAATGTCCTCATATGCAGCACTCACAAATCGTTTACCGTTTAATACATTTATGGGTTTCTCTGTCTTCTTTGCATCAGAATTCTTGTTTTCATTTGTGTTGGGCCTTTGATATAAAACACACAATGTTTTAAATAGGACTATTTCGGATTTTTTCTTTTTTATTTTGTAACTTATTTTAACGATATTCGATGAATGTTTAAAATGTGGCAAAATGATACATATAATAATAATACAAGAAAGTAATCGTAAACAAAACTATAAAATGGTATAGAAAGAGAAACATACAAATTTCAACATACTATATATTGAAAATGACAGATGATTGTCTGAGAGTATAATCCATCAAGTTACTTGCGATTAATGTCCTTTAGTTCGAGTCTTAAATTGTCAAGTTTTCGCTTAATAAAAGTTGCAAACGTCAGTGATTACACAATTATTTAACAATGTCTCTAGTGTAAATGTGATCTAATAAATTTGAAGCTGGGAACATACACTGACGAAAACTAAAAGTTTTGTTATTAAATAATCTCAATATCTGACAAGTATTTTGTAAACTTAGTTACTATCTCTTCTCAGTATTGCCTTCTATTAGAGTTTAAGAAATATATATTTCATAGAACCTTCTAATCATGAATATCACAACAATGACGATGACGACTATAATGACCAGTACACCAACTCCACCAGCAACGCCTCCAATTATGGTCCAAGTGTCTGTAAGACATAAGTGATTGAGGTTTCATATGATTGTAAAGATGTTATTATAAGGAATTATAAACGTGTAATTTATCATATATTTCGGCACATTATTTCGCACACTTTATCAGATGAAAAGGGTGATAACTGTGTAGTGTCACCTATCCCATCTGTTATTATCTCTTTATTATGTAACCCGATTACCTCTTCAACATTTCAAACAACGATTTTGAACCTTGTAATATATGTGTAGGATTACAGATCATTTTGTATTTACTAAATGCAAGCGAGACCACATCGTAGATTAACGTGGACACTATATTGTCTTACGATATCCATATCATTAGATAAAAGGAGAGAGAGAGAGAGAGAGAGAGAGAGAGAGAGAGAGAGAGAGAGGGAGAGAGAGAGAGAGAGATGTAGGGTATATTGGATATATGTACTTTATCATAAGTACTTTCTATAACATATACAAGATTCAAAACATCACATTTAGAACATTTAATTCAAAATGAGAAAGATATTTAGGCAAACTTCACTTTAGGGGTAGTAAACCAAATACGGTTTTTCAGGGTCTCGTCACATAAATAATAATAATAATAATAATAATAATAATAATAATAATAATAATAATAATAATAATAATAAAGTATAATAATAAATAAATAAACAATAATGTAATATATTTATATTGCAACTTTTTGATTCAAACGTCTGTTAAAGATCTTCATCCAGATTGAAAAAAATGACACAAGGATACTTTATCAATGAAAGAAAATATAGCCAGAAGGACATGTCCGTAATACAAAATACCTATTAATAAAATGTACAGATTTAAATGGCCAAGTCAGCAGAATCTGAATGCTACATTTTCCGATTTAATCGGGAAAAAATTTTGTCAATTTTTTTATTTGCTTTAGAATTTCCAAGAGCACCAGGATACTGTCAGATTCTTTAATAAAAATGTTTGTTTTTAAGTTTAACAAGTTGGTGTGTTACGATTCTACAGTCCTAATCCAAGTAACTGAAAGAAGGGAAAACAACAAGTTTAGTAAAATCAACATGTTGATGTATTTGTCTAAGTTACAATATAAAAATCTGAGAGGAAGTTACGGTATTGTGAGTTAAATCCCAAATAAGCTTAAAAGTTATATGACAAGTCCAAAAGTATAGAGTATTCCGAATGAATTCCAATATTGAATGTCCTGATGCATCAATAGTCTTGAAAAGGCTGATGTGCCAACAATCTTGGCTGATTAAAATATTATAATCCATAATATATTTGAATGATTTTACAAGAATCACAAAATAGATATGCTGTGAAACATTTCAGTGAACACTTTGTACTTCCAATAAATAAATCCAGGAACTGAAGTTAAATTACGAATGAAAATTTTATCGACAAGACCTCTTTTATATACATTTCCACTTCACTTATATTGCAATAGCATTTTCTGCAAAAACCCAATCATCTTAATTAAAAACTACATCAAACTGTAAATGCGACCTTGTGTTGATGTGATCTAGGAGATTTTGTGAAGTAGACATCACTTTTGTAGGCACATTAGCAAGTTTGAAAACCAGAAAAAGACCTATAGAATGCATTCAGTGACTCAAACTTTATCAATAAAAGAATCGTGTGAGAGACCCCGAATTTGTGTACATAATACACAATTCTGGCTAATATAAAAAAGTTCCCAGTCATTTTGACCTTAAAAGCAGAACTCCTGTAAACAAAATCGACACGATATGATTTTCTGTAAGGTTTAAGGTTTTATTTTTATAAACTAGAAATATTGGGCCAGAACATGTTGAAGTTTTACTAGGTATTAAGTATGATTGTATTAAGTATGATTGTATTCTTTATTAATAGTTCAGTCAGAGTCGCCAAACACTTTCTGAATTTATTTTGATTATGTCTGCGTTGAATTATAAAAGTCATTCAGTTTCAGCCACTTACTCTACTGTTCAGATATTCACATTCACATCTTTTGAAATCTGATCAGTCGATGAATTTTTTTTTCTGTCGTTACAGTTCTGGTGGTAATTGTTACTGGAACTAGCAGTATCGACGACATATCTATTGTCTGTATATGTACTCTCGAGTTCCCCTTGTTTCCAGTTTCTTACAACAAAGTAAAAGAGTCGTTTAATTGTAAATCAGGTCTTTAGTTGTTTTTAGTAAAGTTGCACAATGGGATGTAGTTCATTTTACTAATAAGGGAAACTATAGCATATTTCATAATGAAATATTGAAATGTATAAATAAGAATAAATTGAAATAGTCACATTGGCTACGAAAGTGAGACTGAATTATAACGAGCTACATATTTTAGTTAGGACAGTTATCTGCCTAAGTTATGGTATATTTCTATATTAGGCCTAACTCGCTTTTCTTATGCTTGTACCTGTTCTCTATTCTCTGTCTCAATCCATCAGGACGAGCACACTTTACATTACGTAGCTCATAAAAATTTATAACGAACGAGGAGGTGAAAATATTGGCAAAAGCAAGAATAAATAGGCTTTATTAACTTATTTGAAATAGTTTCTTAACAGAATAATAAAAAAGTGGCCTTACATGACCTGTGACTGTTCGATATTCAGTGTTACGCACTTCTGCTGCACTCAGTGTAAAAAAATACTACAAAGTTTAGACCTAATGACTAGAATGAAGATTCTTCTAAATTTTGTTAAGTACTTTCTCAAATCTTGTTAGACACAACGTCACACGGCGCACTTTTCATGGGTACATGTCGGGATTAAATATAATACTAAATTTTGGGAACGTTTGTTCACTCAACACTAACTAAAATACACCTACAAAGCTGTAATAGAACATAAATTGCTACAACAAATTAACTAAACTCTAAGAGAACATACATTGCTCAGAACTAAGGTTACCTAAAATGTATCAGAATAGTAACGCTATCGTCACTTAATTGCGAAGGTCATGTACTAACCTATTTCACTCTTCCAAACAGTTGATAAACTTCTTTCAACTTCTGGAGCAACCGCAGCTGTTGAAGTATCCTGTGCAAAATACATTGACTCTGCTACTGGTGAGGGCCTATTAAACTCTGTCTCTGACAAACTAAAAAAACCCATCATTTTTGTTAATAGTTTTCATCATTACACACTACTTTGTCAATTTTGATGACAAAACTAATATCACGTAAACTCATCGTTTTGAAACATCTATGCGGTGTTTCTATGTAATAATGTGCAATCGTTTTCTTCGGTTTTTCTTTTGGTTCCTTATTTATATCAGATAATAATACAAAATTAGATTTGAGAGTAAACTATTTTTTGTCAAAGCAGCAAAATGACTCAGTAATATAACGGAAATATATTACTTAAGATAGATAAGAATCAAAACCATAGATCATAAATTCAAGCACATGTACATATTATTATTAATTCAAAGCCAGAGGTATTGAAAACAGTCAATTTGTATTAGGGAAGGGGAAAGTTGTCAAATATAACGGCACAATGCGAACCTTGCTTATTTTCTTTGAGTGTAGAATCATTTGCTGAATATTTTCCGTTCGTAACAGCAGTAGTAGTAATAATTATTGGGTATGAAACTATTGATGCTACATTCATTGTATTTATATTTGATCTTGAGATTACAATGTTTCCAATTTCTGAAAAAGAATGCAAATCAGCTGCTAAATTGTAAATCAGCATATTCTATCTTTTTAGTCGATTGACACGAGATGCATCAGTTCTAATCAAATATTATTAGGCATTGCACCTGCGACATTACTACTCTATTTGCAGACGTTCTTTATACACGAATCATGCAAAATTTGATTGAACTTACATGACCTGGTCTTATACATAATTCAGTGTCGCCCATTACTGCTACACTCTACGACAAACCGATAAAGTTTAGGCCACAATGCTAGATTCAACATGCTAATCAATTCTTGTAAATATTTCCTCAAATCTGAGTTCCGTATACTCCTAAATCTAGGGGTGACGGCTAGATACTGGAATATAAGTTGCTACACCCCTGTGCTCATATGTATCAGAATATTTTTATTGCCATTACTCTAAGGATTCAAGATGGCCGCTATCGCTTAACTGGCTTGAAGCAGCTGTCCCGGATTTTTGTGCCATTTTTCATGATATATGTGCATGTTGTCTGTCTTCGTCTTCGTTATTGTGTTCATCATGCATTGGCTATTCTATTCGAATGTGTTTCTTCATCATCTTGTTTTGGAAACGAGAAATGTTTTAAACTTTTCTCACCTATCTTGCTCCACTGCTACAACTTCCTTTGTTGTTGAACAAATCGCCATCACGTGATATTCGCCAGTCCACCCGTTTATGCTATAATGGATCCTCATTAATTGCTTTAAATAACAACTCCTTGGCTCTCCACACTACATTGTGCACTAGACAAAACGAACTGGGAATACATTCATCATTCCTTAAATGTAAAAGGAAACAAGAAAGATGCATTGTTTCAAAGCTAGAACAGGAATAATTACAGTTATCTCCCTTTCACCCTTTCCGGCACAGAAATTTTAAAATTCGGCTGTTAATTTAGATAACCTAATTTAAATCCCTATTAAATCGTCAACCTTTGTGTCAACTATCTAAGAGAAACCACTGCAAATCGCATTATTCAATGCCTAATCAGTAGGACCACCGGAAAAGTGCACATAAATAGTTAATTTTATCAACGATCAGAATATCGACGTCTTTTTCCTGACAGAAACATAGCTAAAAACATCAGGCGATGAACCCAGCTTTCGCTTTGACTGTCATGGAAACCCATACACATCAAAACTCTTAGATTCCATTCAAGTTTTCAACCTCAAACAGTCAGTTAGCCGACCCACCCATAAACATGGTCACATTTTAGACTGGATTCTTTATAGACCTGATGATAATATTCTACAGTCCTCCCTGGTGTCCCACGAACTTGCATCAGATCACCTCTGCATTATATGCCATCTTGACGTATCAGTCCCTAACCCTCCACCTTTATTTGCTACTAAGAGAAACCTCCGTATGATAAACAGAACCCAACTAATGCATGACATCCAAGCAAACCTAACAACTAGCTTACCTCCTACAGCAGAACAACTCGATAACTGCCTGCGTTCATTGCTTGACAAACATGCCCCAGCAACCAAGTGTAGAGTATCAATTCAAAAGTGTTCTCCGTGGTATAGCAGTGTTAATGACCAGCTTCGCACTGCTAAAAGAGACCGCCGTAAAGCTGAGAGGCTTTGGCGTTCCACCAGACTCACTATTCATAAGCAAATCTATGAAGCAGCTAAAAAGAATGTCACATAGTCCATGCAGCGAAATCAGCCCACTACAGTACTAAGATCACGGAAGGTTCCAGCTGCAAAGAGCCACTCGAGGTTACTAACAAGCTAATGTCAAGGAACAAACGTACAGCACTTCCAACTACTTTCTCTCTAGTCGACATTCCGGACCTGTTTGCAAATTTCGTCCGTGACAAAGTACAAACCATCCGAGATAAGCTTGACAACACAATTTAAATTGACTCGTCGTCACCATACAGTTGCGATACAGAATTTCAGCGGCAACCGTTAGCAGCATTTGAATCTATCTCTATGGATTTAGTACGTACAATCGTGATGAAGAGTGCACCAAAGTCATGTGAACTTCATCCGATTCCGTCATCACTGTTGCTTGAGTGTTTAGATCCAATATTGCCTTCACTAACTGATGTTATTAATACCCCTCTCTGTCATCCCGGGAATTCCCATATTTTTTCAAAACTGCCATTGTAAAACCTCTGCTGAAGAAACCAGCACTCGACCATAACGATTTAAAGAACTACCTCCCAGTTTCTAATCTCCCATTCATGTCACAAATCTTAGAAAAAGTTGTTCTATCCCAACTTGTATCTCATCTGAATTCAAACAGTCTTTTTAACATTGTACAGTTTGCATATCGCCCTTGCCACTGTACTGAAACTACTCTTCTGAAAGTAGTCAATGACCTTCTCTGCTTTGGATAGCGGAAAGATTACAGTCCTCACTCTCCATGACTTGTCTTCAGCATTTGACAGAATAGACCATGATATATTACTTCACCGTCTCCAGCATGTATTTGGCATTCATGATACAGCCTTAATATGCTTCAAGTCCTTTTTGGTCAACAGGACACAAATTGTGTCCGCAAATGGAAAACACTCCAGCCCAGTTGATCTATGTTGTAGTGTTCCACTGGGGTCTGTTCTTGGACCTGTTCTCTTCATTCTATACACTCAGCCACTCTCAAGTGTCATAGATCATCATCCAGTGTCTCACCAACTGTATGCCGATGACACCCAAATATACAAATCTAGCCATCCAACTGAAGTTGAAGCTACCATCCACGGTATAGAGAGGTGCATTTCCGATGTGAAATCATGGATGACATGTAACAAGCTGGAGCTGAATGATGATAAAACTGAAGCCATTCTGATTACATCACAAAGACTTTCGCATTCACGTCCTTTACCTCAGACAATAAATATCAGCAACACCAACATTAAATTCACACAGTCAGTACGAAACCTAGGAGTTACTTTCGACAGTACTCTCTCATTGCATCAACATGTCATGAACATATGCAAGGCTGCATATCTTGAGCTGAGACGAATCAGCTCCATTCACAAGTATCTTTCAGTTGATGCCACTAAAACACTTGTGTGTTCCTTAGTACTTTCAAGTCTGGACTAATGTAACTCAATTCTGTGTGGTTCGTCTCAATATCTATTCCAGAAACTTCAAAAAGTTCAAAACACAGCTTCTCGGATCATCCTTAGAGTACCACGATCAGAGCACGCCTCCCCCAGCTCTGTACCCTATACTGGCTATCCATTCGATCCAGAATTAAACACAAAATTTGTTCTTTGTGATACGTTTCACTGACCGGCTCCAGTCCAACATACCTATCCGACCTCACCCATGTGTATACACCAGCAAGATACTTACGCTCCTCATCTGACACTCGTATTCTCATTATTCCCACTATGAAAATGAAATCATATGGACAACGTTCTTTCATTACTAGGGTCCAGCAACGTGGAAAGAATTGCCCACTGAACTTAGACACAAAGACATGGTGATCTCATTCAAGAGCGCTCTTAAAACTCACCTATTTCAACTGCAAGAACAGACTTAAAGACCTAATAATGTTTCCTTACCTGAAATATTTACAGTATGTTTTCTGTTTTCTAATTTCGTAGTGTTTGTTTTTTTTTTGTTTTGTAATCATAACATTATTATAACATTATATATGTTTTTAAGTGTTGTCAAATGTTGTAAAGCGCTTAGAGATTCTCAACATTAGGCGCTATGCAAAGTCCTCATTATTAATAATAATAATAATAATAATAATAATAATAATAATAATAATAATAATAATATTATTATTATTATTATTAAAGTAATATAACGACCTGTGTCTCTCTTCCATAAAGGTGAAAAACTTGTTTCAACGTTGTCGGTAATTGTAGCGACTGCCTGGACACTTGTGAGGGTTTATCATACTTAGTTTCTGACAAATTGAAAGAAAGAAAAAAAAATTCATTTTAAAAATTAGCTTTACTTCATTACAAGCTTCTTGTCTCACTCAAAACTTGATGACAACATTAATATAGTGTTCACTTTCATATCTTCCCCTTGACTGAGAAAGCAGACTTTCTTTTTGCAGCTTGACTGTTTTCGGACTCACCTGTTCGTTTCTTTTTTTTTGTTAAATAATTATATAAAATTAGATTTGAGAATAAACTTTTATATAGTATACAGCAACGACAGCATTTCAGGTAATATATTGATGGATCAAAAAATAAACTATAGAAATGTTACAAGTACATATCATTACTGAATCAGAAGTAGAAGAGGTAAAACATCTATCTATGTGTGAGTGTGATTTAGATTTTTATCGTAGCTTTAACAATTTTTCAGTCAAGACGGTTCGATGTCTGCAGTGTGACAATTTATAGTGATGTCTAGCACTGGGCATCATGCCGCAGACATGTAGCATGATGTCCCACCCAGTCACATTATCCTGACACCAGGCCGACCAGTCCTAACACTAGCCTCTTAATGCTGAGCGTCTAGCGAGGCTGCTGTTAGTACCATTTTTTAAAGTATTTGGTATGACTCGGTCGGGGTTCGAACCCACGACCTCCCGCACCCAAGGCAGACGCTTTAACCACTAGGCCACCGGAGCGGTCCTATGTATGTATGTATGTATGTATGTATGTATGTATGTATGTATGTATTTCCGGTTCTTTGCCGTATTCGTCTTAATAATTACTGGATCTGAAAAATACAATGTTTTATTCATTGTATTTAACTGCAAACTTAAACTCCCGTCTTTTCCAGTTTCTGAAAAAGAATCCAGATTATTACTTGAATTGAAAATCTGCAAGTTCTGTACTTTTGATATAGTTAACGAGGATATATTAGTTCTAATGGAATATTACGTTGCTGTTGCGTCACTGCAATTTCTTCTGCAAACATTGTTGCTGCTGTTTACCTTATGATGATTATTATTACTTAAGTGAAGCTATACGACGTGTGCTAGGAAATCAGGCATAACTATTTACTCAGCATTGAATATCATATTTTATATTAATTTAATACCAAATGCATACACAAGAGATATATTTCTGTTGATGTAAACATATTTAACAGTTAAAACAAAGAGTAAACAATAATCACGAAAGCCAATATACGTAGCAGGATAAAAATAAAATACTTAAGAACATATTTGTTTGCAATCAGCAAAGTGGAAAACAAACTCATTCTGGTATGACAATATTGGACAATGTACATTGATGTGTTGCTTGAGCAGTGGTAACGGTTGATTTAATATTGTCTGCATAACACAATACTGGAATAGAAATTGCGACAACCTCGGATTTGTTGAATTTAAAAGAATATTAAAATTATAACAGTTATATTATGCAATAACTCTAATTACCTGTCTTGCTCTTCCAGGACGTTGGAAAACATGTTTCAGCTTCGTGGGTAGCAGTAGCTGTTGCGTGCACTTTTGATGAAATTCAGCTGTACAATAGAGAATAGATTAATGGTACCACGTGTGTTGATCTGTCATACGCTGTCTCTAACCAATGGAAGAAAAACCCTGTCACATCTGAAGGTTTAGTACACGGTTGTTCTGACAAATTAAAGAAAATCTCATTTTTAAAATTAGTTGGTTCAATACATGCTACATATCCAAGGCTCAAAACGTGATGGCAATATTACTATAATGTACACTTTAAGATCTTCCCATAAAATGAGAAATACTTAATATGGAAAGATTTTAGGCAAACATTTTTTTTTCGGACCCAACTGTTAGTTTCTTTATTTATGTTAAATAACTTAAACATGAGAGAATACTAGATTACAGTGAGTAGAATTGGAAGCATTTCACCTAATAAATATTTTGAGGAAAACATACAAGCAATCACATGTCATTATTGGCTCAAAAATAGAGTGTAGAAAAATTAAATTATATTTGTTTTTTAAGTGGTGGAGTGGAGCGTGACAACGTTTCAGCGCACAATACGATCAATGCATAGTTTCTTTTACCGTAAAATCCTTTGTTGAATATTTACCGGTCCCTTCAGTAGTCGTTGCAATAATTAATGGATTGGAACCTGTCGATGACATATTCAATGTATTTATACGTAAGCTGAAACTTCTGTGATTTCTAGTATCTGCAACAAATGCAAATTACTTGTTGATCTGAAAATCAACTTATATTTGCTTTTGGTCAAGTGATGCACGACATGTTAGTTCTAACAGTAAAGTATGATCATGAAAGTCAACATGTTTAGTAGGACAAATCTAACATAACTGAGAATATATTTCTTGCCATCAACAAAGAGAAAAAAGTGATACTCATACCAAAATATCGAAACAAGTGCATTATCGGCTTTAGTTGACTGGGCGGTAATAACTGTTGAGTGAATGTTGAATGCATAATTACGTTAAACCATTTTTCATGAAGTTTCCTTGTATATAATTTTAGTTTCAATTTCCTGTCACATAATGTGGCACTAGCATTTATACTGCTTGAAACATGGACTTTAAATAGAGTAATGACATTGGTTGTTTTGTCTACTTAGCAATCACTGAGTCGCCAATAAGGTACAGTTATAATGCTGCGAACATTGATCTAGTTGAACTGGATAAAACGTCAGGTGCTGCCCTTCCCATATGCTTATCGAAAAACACAATATGCGAGAAGAAGTGCAGGTTAGAAGTCCACTTTTCGTCTGGCATGGATGCATGCTTTCTCCGTATTCAAAGTACGTAATCTAGTAATCAGTGAAACTTTTCGTCTGGCATGGATGCATGCTTTCTTCGTATTCAAAGTACGTAATCTAGTAATCAGTGAAACTTTTCGTCTGGCATGGATGCATGCTTTCTCCGTATTCAAAGTACGTAATCTAGTAATCAGTGAAACATTTCGTCTGGCATGGATGCATGCTTTCTCCGTATTCAAAGTACGTAATCTAGTAATCAGTGAAACATTTCGTCTGGCATGGATGCATGCTTTCTCCGTATTCAAAGTACGTAATCTAGTAATCAGTGAAACATTAGTTTTAGTCTGTCTCTTCAGCCTTTTGTCCATTATTTAAATACACATGGTAAGATTTTGCTAACATAAATACAACCATTTCTAAGCATTTTCTCTTTATGTTGTACAATTCTACTTATTAGCATTTATAACAACATCAGTGCTCATCCATAGGATGATGATGGCTTTTATTTTGCTGGTTGTACATTTTTATTATTTATCAAACAGATTATGTCATTATTATTATTACTAAAGCTAAGGGATATTAGGAAATCACGAGGCATACATGAGAAAAATGCGCTTAAAGAAATACGAGTTTATACAAGAATTTTTATCAGCCCAAAAGAAAAGAGCGAGAATATTTCTCACAGCTTGCGGCCTCAGTGAATGTAATTTTATCTGAAGTTTACAAATCTGCCTGTTTATAAAAGTTCTGATAATGCTGTAGGTTTTATTTTTTGAATCGACAGAGGCATTGTACGAGAAACATTTTATCGCACCAATATTTAAGATTCCATTTTATCACTGGTACGGATTCAACCAGGTGAAATTTAAGATTAGTTTATATTTCCAGGAATATGTCCGTCTTCTGTGATTTGATCTTAATTTCAAAAGCACGTCTTGTTACCCACAGTTTTACCCGCAAGGACTAGTCATTGTACATAACATGTCCGTGAGGTTGAGCCAAATTACCTTCAAGTTCCTTCATACTCTGAGAGTTTTCAGACTACCAAATGTTTATAACGTGCTTCACGACTCAGAAAAAAAAACGATGCTTCTTTAGTAGAATATCATGCTTAGTACCCCGCTTTGAGGTTAAACCACTGTTTGTCCACGGTAAACGCTTGTAAAATAATTTCCAAACAAATGATTATATATTCATAACGAGAGTTTGGAATGTATCGATGTAAGAAAAATGATATCACCACAATGTAGATAAAATTGGTATCACCACTTAGGAAATAAGAACGCCTTTATTTTCAATGTATGTTTAATTCTTTCTTCCGTTTCTTTTTCATTCAATCAGCCAATAGAGATCAATATATCTTGAAATATGCTAGCACTGAGCGTGAATTGAAGAATTCAGCTTTTAAAAACAAAATCCAAAACGATGCAGTATATTTCAAGTATTCGGTTTGAATAGATTATGTTCTACACGAATCGTGGCAGTTGTCACTGACTGAATGACCGCCCGATAATGTAATTCAAACTTTTGACACATACGATTCGTTCAAATTTATCTGACTATGAGCACATTCGTCGCTTTATTACATTTATTCTACCGACTTGTGTCACTCTTCCAAAGTGTTGAAAAACTTGTTTGAACTTCTTGAGTAACTATTGCTAATGCCCGAACCGTCGGTGAAATTGAAATATTCTTTGGAGAATTCATCGACTTTGTTTCCTGTGAAGATCCAACATACGTTGTATCTGGCAAGAAAGAATGCATTTTGTTTATTAGTTTTACCAGCATCACTTGCTAATTGACTCACGTTGGGTATGTGACGACAAAATCAAGACATAGTACACTTAAGGATTTGTCTTTGCTACAATTATGTTGCCGGGTGTCGACTCGCTTTTGTCTAGTTGTTTTCTCGGGATTGTCCTTTGATTTCTCTCTGAATAAACGCTAAAATGTTAGATTCTGACAGATAAATATTGTTGTCAGTGTCGAACACTAATGGAAAAAATGTAACTTTAGATAGATATGAACGTGGAGATCATACTCAAACAATCGCACATGTACGTATCATTATTTATTCATAAGTAGAGTGTTGAATGAGTTAAAACACCAGGTGGTGACTAACTTCATATGTGCATACTTTGCTTAATAAAGGGTCATTATTTGAATATTTCCCGCTCCTTACAGTTATAGCAGTAATTATTGAGCGATTTGAAGATATGGATGGCATATTTTATTTTACTTCCATTTAATCTAGAGCTTTCCGTGTTTCCGGTTTGTAAACAAATGTAAGTCATTTGATCAATTAAAAGGAACTTCGTCGATATTCGTTCTTTGTAGTAAAGTCATAGAATATTAATTTCATATGAAACGTGTCACGACTGTTGCTTTAGTGCTACGTCATAGTAGGAGTTTCAGATAACCATGATCGGTTACTTCTAACGCAGACATGTTCTAAAACTAAGCCCTCCGACATGCCGTGCTACTGAATGACAACAGAGTTAGGAAGATGAATGATAACATAATCAAGAAAATATTTCCGTTTTCACTACAAAACACTATTTGTCTTATATGCCAATATATCGTTCCATGTGTAGCAATGACGTTTTTTTTTTCATTAATATGCACCGTTGAGTAATTGTTGTGCATAATTTGTCTTAAACGATTTGCAAATATGACATTTACACGTATGAAACTTTATTTTGAAATTTACAAAAGGGAGATTGGCGCTTCGGTACTATTCAAACATAAGTTAGACTGTATTTACATCAATACTGATTTAAAAATATAATACTCGTAATATATTTACAGGAGTAAATGCTCATTTTATGCAAGGATTTATCAGCCCAAGAACAAAGAACAAGCATCATCTCTTTTATCCTTATAATCGAGTTCGTTGCTGTTTACAATCCGCATATGATATTTAGCTTTGTGTAATATTTCCCGACAGCCGTATCTAATGTTCAAGGTCCCGTTTTATGACTCCCACTTGCCAGTGACGTAACGTCATATTTTCCTCAAGTTGCAATCATATCAATCTGATTGCAGAGTATACCTGTAGCTGCAACTCAAAATAAATAACTCAAATACTCCATGTTTTAATATTCAGGAAATTTAACTTTATCTAATGAATAATTATACAAATATTGCTCTAGTTTTAGGGTACATATATAATTATTCACAAATAACAATTGCCATGTCAGTCCCAAAACATGTGCAATAATTGTTTATTATTAAATTCTCCATATCAATTATAGGTTTGATAAAAATTATTTCTACACCGTGACGATATAAAAGTTATCGCAATTGCGGATATATGGTATCTTTTAAGTTTAATGTGCCGCTGTTTCTAACTGCTACATCTATATATTTTCCTGTGTCCTTGTGGGGAACTGCTATTTTGTAATCTTCATTTGCCCATGCATATGGTGCATTTCCATAGAACTCATCATCCGTTGCTTATATTCTTCTTCAAGTGCTTCACCTTTCTCTCTATCTATCCCGATGAGCATATTTTAAAACCATTTAAGCAATGAGGAGTTGGCCTGAAGAAGAATGACTGAAAATAACTTCAAAGGACAACCCGTAGGATCCGTTTATTATATTCTTTAAAATAAAGTTGTCATTGTCTGAACCTACGTGACATGTTTCGAATATATATTTAGCATCACCCATTTATGATACGCTCTGAAACCGACTCTTCAATGACTTATGGGAAAATCTCTGGATTAAAGATGACAAAAGTTTTATTAAATAGCTTTTTCAAAGTTTACCTCCGATAGTCAGAAAGATCATCGTCGACATATATCGATTTAGGTCACAATATTGCATAATAAATTCTCCAGATCCAGGGTCTAATAAAATGCATCAGAGTAGTAACTCTATCTTTACTATACCGACCTGTCTCACTCTTCCAATGGGCTGCAAAACTTGCTTCAACTTCGTGCGCAGCTATATTATTTGTAATTATCGCTAAATTTGAAACTGCCGATGATACACTAGTTGAATCGATAGGTAATGCCGAAGTTCTCATAATTCCAGTTTCTGAAAAATAAATGTAAATCAGTCTTGGAATTGTAAATCAACTTACTCTTAAGGCGATTCAAGATATATCAGTATAGTACTAACTGAATATTATTAA
>JAECUM010048369.1:0-24554 GCA_016617855.1 Megalonaias nervosa
TATATATATATATATATATATATATATAATTTATATATATGGGTATATGTTAATGTATGAATGTATGTGCGTATGTATGGATATGTATATTTATATACGTATGTGTGTGCTTATGTATATTTCTCAGAGCTTACTATATGAGTGAATGCATTTATATCTTTTATCTTGTAAATGCGTTAGTTGACGATGTATTTCTCTTGGTTACGTTCTCGGTTCTATGTTGTGTCTCATAATCTTGTAATATGTATAATCCGTATTTTTAATAAACTTTTGTAATCTTTGCTGAAGAGGAAATGAAGACATTTAGGCAATCAGTCATAAATAAATGCACGCACGCACGCATTCATGCATATAAACATATAACCATAGATACGTGCGTCGCGTAGAAAGAACAAAATACATGGTTACCCTTGTATAAATTTTCCCGTTTGGTTTTCTTTACTACTTCAAAGTTAATGGTAAGTACATAAAAATACAGACGTACTAACATTTCTGAAGTATAATTATCGTCAAGCAAATGTTAAAAGTTCAGTGCCGTGCTTAGCCAGATGCTAGTTAGGTCTGGCTAAAAATATGTATGATTGCCGGTATTGAGATATTTCGTTTTGTCAATACGCTAGCTGACACAGTACTACTGTTGTATTTTTGTAACTTTTCTATTGTATTTTATGATCTTGTATTATCCTCAATTTGATTAATCTGATGTAATGTCTGTTGGAGAGTAAATAAAGTTAGTCAGTCTGTCATACATACATACATACATAGATACATACATACATAGATACATACATAGATACATACATACATACATACATACATACATACATACATACATACATGCCTGCATGCATGCATACGTGCGTGTGTGCGAACGTACGTATATACATGCATATATATACATACGCGAAGCCCATATACAATTATAGAAGTGCAAGGATCATAGTTGAATATACGACTTGATTCAAATAAACGACCAAAATCCGGAGAACCCGTGGACTACGTCGATGGTGCATGCTAACAACAAGATCATCAGTATAAGAGCCGATGTAGATCTAGTCTATGTCTTTATCAAACCAACACGTGGGGAACGACTCGCCCGATGCATTGCAAAAGGAGCTATTAGGATCAACATTACACTGGCAAGGCAAAGCCTCCTAAAGATCCAAAGATCCGCTCATCATTGTTAAAGCGCCACTTGAAGGTAAATCGTATTGATGTAATAACTATCAGTGGGAAACTGGACAATATACACTACAGTCCCAACGGCATTTGGAAGGACTAAACTACCGTTGAATGGTTAGCGAGTGCTGCAAAATTTATTTTAAATGCTGCCAGTGCCTTGATTGCAACGATTGAGCAGTAAGTGCCACTGTCTTGTTAACGCGTACTTTCTGGTGTCAGACACGCAAGAAAATGATGTCGCACCCACAATAGCGTAGAAGTCATTAGTAGCAATGTGCATCACCAACGAGTCCGTATCAGTACACAACATATTAAGGTTCTCATGTAACACATTCTTCCCCAGCAGCAGATGCAAATTTCATTTGAGAAACGACGTTTCGGAGTTTTGTGTGTACATTCGGAACAGGCTTATTGCATTTAACACTCTTGCCCCCTTGGAAACTCTCCTTCTTGTACACAATCATACACAATCATAGCGACAGCCATTCAAGAGGAACGCGCAAGGTTTTCGTAGTCAATGGAGGCTCATTATGTGCGTGGTGAAGCTCTTGAGGATATTCCAGGTCGATTTCGATTAAGGATTCATGGCCGCTGTTACTGCTGTACTCTTGTATGAGTTGTTGATGTTTACATCCAACGGTTCGATCCACGTGCAGTTTGTACAGATACAATATGTAACTTCTTCGGAGGGCAGTGTTGTATAGGTCCTCTCGCGTGTTGATCCTGTAAGAGAAAAAGTGACTCAGTATGGAAATCCCACAACGGATAAAGCGCTCGATTAACAAATGTTAAGCAATGTAAGTGAACAGTCCCAACTCCATCTCAGTTTCCGACAGAGTTGCATACCATGCCATTCCTAATGCCGAGAAGTAATGCGTTTTTCTCCTGCTCGTAGTCGTTGAAGGGTGCGTTTTCGCCGGAGAGCAATAAATGGAAGGTCTTCAAGTAATCGTACTTTGGCCGCAGGAAGCTTTGCTTCCTGCCGCAAGATTGGTGACTAGCTTATCTAGGCTGGAGAATCCGCTTAAAATCAATGACCTGGATCAGCCGAAATATCACGGATGATTCAATGTGTTTGGAATGTCTCTTGTTATTACATTCGGTTTCGTTGTGATTCTATGAGTCATTAAGTGAACATTATACTCGCCCGCACAGGTTATGAAGCATAACATAAACTATTATTTGACAATTATCAATTTGCAGGTGCAGTTGGCAGGCACAGTTCGCGGGTCCTCTCTACACGCCTTCGAGGTGGCAGTGATCACGCTCTTTGGTGCTTACATCGATGAAACTGAAAACTCAGCTACATATCAAGTCTAAAACATGCGAATATCATCATTTGTACGTGTGTATCCAAACAAGATAAACGACTCGCCACGCTCGTATATGTCCGTCATTGTGTGTGGATCCTCCTGGTGGTGCATATATTGGTAATAATCACATATGGCCAGCTGCACATGTTCTGCGATGTTAAAAATACTTTTGTTTTTCTTCTCTCAACTCATGTCTATGATAGATGATGACCCCTTTTTTATTATTTGCTGACGGCATTTATCTCATTACATGAATCTTCGCTGGTCGTTTCAATGACTTTAATTTGTTTGCATGATGTTTCGCTGTCTACATTGGGTGTTTCTCTGTCTTTGACTAGTGACCCAGTTAAGGCCAACTATTTAGTTTATTGAACAATATCATGCAATTACTCACCTGGTGTATTATTATTTTCTTCACCATGTTTGGTTGGTGCTCCCTCCAACGAAAACCGTAACCCGTTTCATGCATCATGATGATCTGAATACGCATTTGAAAAACTATATAATATATTTGCAGCCTCTTTGACTAATCAATATAACGCATTTAGTCTAATAACGACTTATGTTTTTTAGTTCACGTTACAAGCGCACAGTTTTTATTGTAAGTTAATTACTGCATTATCCTCAGTTGTGAATTCCGTCGCAGTACTGTATGTGTTAAACTGTATGGTTTCTAATGGAATTATATAGTAGTCCACTCTTGTCTACTAGTGACTCACTGATATGTTACCAGCGTATGTTGATCTGTCTGCAAGATGTCAGCGCTGCAGCGTCCACATTGAACAGTATATGGCGGCGGGCGGCGGCATAAGGTTGCTGGGCGGTTGGCATACATACATATGCTGCTGGTTGGCTGGCGAGCATACTTGTGATAAAATGAGTGTATATGAGCTGCAAGTACCTAGCAGGACTTGTAACCGTAAACCCAAGATGATGGCTTCACCGCGGACTCGAGCTGCATAAATATCCCCTTGGGAAGACAGGCAAAATGCCTTTAGGTAGCAATATACAGGGTGGGCCGCAATGGTAGGTCGCAAGATGGCAAATTTTGCCTCTTCATAAATGACTATATAGTTTAGTCTCACTACAATTTAAATCTATTAGATTTCCAAATTGTTGCAACCTGTGTAGATTTACAAAAAATTATTTACTTTTTATCAGTTTAGTAATGGTTTACTCCGTGCTTTTTAAGATACAAGTATGTTTCTGATAAACGAGGAAAGACTTTATTTGGACATAAATGATATTATGTTTTGGAAGTTTTGAAATATCAAGTTTAACATTATTTTTCTCAAACTCACTACAAATATTAATTAAGAAATGAAAATCAAGATGGAACTTCAGTTCTCTTTGGGATTTGTTAAAGAAGACAATAAATAAATCAGACATTAACTTTTTATGATTTTAAAGCAACTGGCCATCCACACAGTCTGCAGTTGACATTCGAGATCCTCAAGCTAATGTTATAATCACGTTTCCCATATGTAACCCAATCATGAGTTTCACGACATACATCATAACGCACGTATTGATATGTTATATTTATTCCTTGCTAATCTGTAGTTCATGTGCTTTGTAGTGGTAAATCAGTGGCCATCGTCTCTAATACTATCATGTTACCGCCCAAGAAGGAAAGCCACAAGTAAAAGGCTTGGTGTTTCAATAGGATACAGCCGTAGAATCAGTACGGACAGCCTGTCAGACAGTATGAGTGTCGGGCGTACGGACGTCATTGTACACGGCTGTACAGTTAGAGTACAGGCAATGCTAGGCCGACTAATGGATTGATCAATAACATCCACAGTAACTCTACTACTTTAGTGCTAAACTTGATGAGGCATAGGACGAAGTGTAACGAACGCCATACGGCCAATGAATAGTATGGATCAAAAGCCGAACGGCTGTACCGTACAGTCGGCAGCCGAGACGGCATCAACACTGAGGCGTTTCTATACAGCACGACTAATTCAAGTGATTTATAAACCTTATGCTCCCAAGGCTATGTTAAGGCATGCGTGGGGACCTACGCGACGTGGGCTCTCCAGAACTGGGTGGAAACTCCTTAAAGTGCTGAAATTTTCGCCCAAAACAGAGGCAGATGGAAGGGTGTAGAAATCGTCGTTCAAGTCATTTTTAAACTCCATGCGCTGGGACATACAGACTCAAAGATAATGGTCGGACATCCGGGAGACTTATGCAAATCAAAGTATTCTGCAGAATCAAAAGCAAGGTCAGCAGAAATCAACATTAAGCTCGGTCCATTGATTTCATATGTTCAAAATATCAATACTCGCAGTACTTTTATTGTCCATGTCACTCCCTGTTTTTTGCAGTTTTTGTTCAGAACTGTGGAGCATGTTGTCTCCGACCGACTGGCGCACATGCTGCATGTAGCCGACACTGCTTGCATTATGCTTAATTAACTGTTAAAAAGGGTGCAATATCCAAATATACCAGATTTGATAAATAAATAGAACGTTTGTGTACACAAAATATTCCTCACATTCTACTACATGATAGCCAAGTAGAGTCATGTGGTCAGGGAACAAAGAAACTAAGTCCGCAAAGATGAAACAAATTCAAATACCTCTCGAATAATCCCTAATACATCGAACAACAACAAATTCCACAATGGATAGAATAAAACTGCATAAATACCCACTTGGTTTCGAGCGGCGACGTGAAATACGTCTTGTCATTTCACAAGCGAAAATTTTAAACAATTCGATCTGAAGGCGGCAAGGGGAGGTAATGGGCTGCAGTTATCGCTCCTTGTCTATATGGGTCTGGATTCGGGAGGTTGCTTATTTTAGACTAACATTAATGTGATCGGAGAACTTATTCGAAAAAAACATACTAACTTTTACAATACAAGTTGTATGTGCAAGGAGTCTCAGAAAGGTATAAAGACTTAAATAAGGTAAGATATTTCATCCACGTGGAATTTTAAAATGTATTTGATCATAGAACTGGATAGGATGAAATGTGAAATGTTACTTAATATGAACCTATCGGTGTCGTTTATGAATATGTTTCCCCAATTAAAATTTGTTTCATATTGATATACTATTTTTAATGTCGCCAGCAATAAAAAAAAAATTTCGTTCAGGATTTCAATTATAGTATACACAATGATGTTTATATTAGGTTCAGGATAAAATCAAGCATTTCCATTTTCACCATTTGTAGAATCGCGGATATAGTGAGACACTCTATCTCTTCCATCGCTTGTCAGTAACTATTACTTCGTACTAAATCTGATCCATGAACGTTTACTAAGTTAAATTTATCTGTTGATACAAAGAACACATATGCCCAGACATACAGCAGGTGTAATAAATTGTACTCCTGCCACTATCCTGTTTGAAACACTTGGCTTGAAACCAGTGACAAAACGTAATCATGGCCAATTTAAAGTGGGAATTTCCTCTTTATTTAGTTTTCTACTAACTTCCTATAATCCAGAATAAGTACTTATTATGAAAAACTGAAATATTGCTATTATGTATCCATAAGACAAGGCTGAAAACTTGAAATAGTTAAGAGAGTATCGGACTTTATAATTACAACATGTAATGTTTTGGAACGCTCAGAAATCTACACATCACTGTTTTAGAACGCTTCGGAAGTCTACATCTCCACCACTAACCAACTTTTGGACGAAATTAAATTACAATGTGCGCCAATATATTCCACTCCACAATTTACAGATATCACTCTGAATAATATAGATTTATACATATGCTATTCCGTCATGATAGTATTATTCACTGTCCAACTTCATAATAACAAAACTTTTTCCTTGACATAATTTTCAAGAGCCCATACATGATAGTGTTGCTCATATATGCGGATATTTACGAGGAAGATAAACAGACTATTGCTAAATGTTCGCTACATAGGGAAAATAAATACTTCCTTGAACTGCACCCTATCCAATCCTGGCATCCACTACAAAGTCACATTCATTGTTCAAACCTTAAACTCAGTTGTCTGAAACAGGAATTGAAATAATGTTCCTATCAGTTTTGCAGCATATGCACTGGTGGGTTGACCACATATATTTTAAATATAATTTTTCCTAATCCAATTAAGATTGATGTCTTCATTGCATAATCTATTTTTCTGGAGTCTTTTTCGAAATGCTTTCATTTTATTTTCTAACATTACAACATCCATATACTTTATTCATTTTTGACTTGAAAATATTGTCATTTATGTAATGAATGTTTGTCATCTTTTAATGGGAAGAATATCACCCTTAATTGTTCCTTCTACGTGGTAAGCCCTTTGGATTATTTACGGTAAGCCCTTTTGGATTATTTACATTCATTTCCAATAAAGAATTATAATTGTTCACTGATAGAATGGATAATTTATCAAATATATTGGTATTTATCAAATAGTATGTATAGTTTTTTCTGTAGTATGTGTAACTTCATATTTATGATATTGCCAAACGTTAAAATATAAATTTATGTGATTCTGATAGGTCCAAATAAGCCCATGTAATTATTGCGCAGTATTATTTTTATTGATTGTCTTCTATCTTCGGAAAATCTTTTTAACCCCGCCTTCTGGAAGTTTTGGTTTTCAATGAACATTTTTGGCCGCCATTTTTCTAATCGACTCGCGAAAGGGAATTGTGAAAAAATGCTTCAATATTACTAATTTACCCCTACAGGATTTGTTATGTCATGTATAACACATCAAAATATGAAAAATGGCTACAACCACCAGACAAAAACAGTATGCAAAACTATGGGTACTGCTTGTATGGGGTGGGGTTGAGGGAGGTAGTATATCTGTAGCATGGAATCCATCCTAGATACTAACGTGGTTTACGTATTTAGTTGCATATGTAAATAAACTCACCTCTGTTCACAGAAGAATGAGGACATAAACTGGTCTCAAAACTGACAAAAGTTTGTCAGACCACTGCATATTTACGACGTAAATATGTCATGCAATTCCGAGTCCAAATGAAATTTGTTTGCATATTTTGTAGTCTACTGTTCCAAATGAAACATTGCAAATGTCCGGTCACAAATACATTAAAGCAAGTACGGGAATTTCAGCAATTTTTCTATGAATATTGTGTCATAAATATGTATAAAAACCAATATGAAACTTTCAATTATATCTGCATGTAAATCAGTTGCGTGAAGTATATTAAGATGTAAATTTACAGGTATACCCGTTCACCCACCATGCCACCTGCCAGAATAGCACAAACTAAACTATGTGTGCCATATAAGATAGTATCACGAATTTTCAAACACTTTTCGTATGGTGCTTTATTTCTTGAAACACATGCTCCTGCGTTTGTCAATTTAAATCTCGAACCCTTAGGTAAGCGCGATTTAATACCCAGCACATGTTCTTCATGTCGGTCACTGCCAGCAATAAGGTACATGTAAAATGTTGTATTCACCGTGGCTGTGACATGCATGGAATGTTTATGAGTTGTGAAGATGTTGACAGAATGTTCAATAGCAAACTGATCAGCCTTAACAAGTGCGATACTGTAATGTATTATATATCGTTTTACATATGGTTGTTGGGTTATTGCTTGGTACATGGTTTACATCGACAAAGGATTATAAATTGTAGAAACATAACTGTACAAATCCATGTCTCATTTGAAAGGGACAAGAACAACTATTGAATAGATGGTGTTCAGCCAGAAAGGATCATAACAATTACGATAACATCTGACGGCGCATATGAACTGAAGAGTTCAGGAATTGCACCCACCAAATTATGCAATTACATAATTCTTAATTGGATTCAGAACAATAATGTTTAAGTATAATGTATCGCAATAATACATATACTGCAAGACGGATTTCATCACTACTTCATTTTATGTGTCATACAGCTGAGTATTACGTTTAAACAATGGCTGGGACTTTGTTAGGGATGCAATTTAATAGGTGGTGCTCAGGAATTGCACCCATATTGATGTAAAGCCCTTACTTGATGTAGGAAAACTGGAAACTTTCGAAAATGCTGTTCGCAGAGCTAATAATTATTCCACGAATGCCAAGTTTCATTTGTCAGTAAGTCTTTCTCTAAGTTGTTTCTTTTTTGTAAATATTATAACTCAGTCTCAAGCGCATGCTTCCACATTTCAAGATGACACATCCGTAAGACTATTCAGAAGTCCTTATCTATTTCATATATGCCCTTATTGATGAAAGAAAGTGTACGTTATTTCTCATTGGAACAGGTTGAAACTTAAAAATGGGCAAGTCATTGCTGATTGCTACCGGAAGGAACATAAGAAATAGAATACCGCGCCTTTCAGAGTGATCTAACTTTTCAGAGCTCAAGGGCACGGTATTATATTGAAAGGAATATATTTGGTATGTCAAACAAACCCAAGTAAGATTGTACGTTTGGAGAATTATGGACAATTCATGACATAAGTTGAGTTTCCCAAGGATGACCCTACAAAAATATTAAGAGGCACCCTAGCTTTCAGCTTCATTTGTAATCAGGAACTTTGTCATTGCTTTAGATGTCTTCTTCTTGTGAAAGTTTTCTTGTTCATTGAGTAGAGTGCAGCTTCGTTAACATTCCCAACTATAGGGACAATTTCGCATCAGACTTAGTTTTTGGACCCTTAACTATTTGGTCAATGATTTTTGTACTTATACAAGTTATACATTTATTACTAGGCAATGTTCTCGCTATATAAAAGGTCGTGGTGAATCCATTATTAAATGACAAGCCTTGTTTTAGATCAAACATTGATCCCATTGAGAGAGAAATCCCTGATTGTGCAGTTACCAGAGCTATGGCAAAAATATATCTTGACAATTATTCGATCGAGATGTTATTACTTTTAGCTGGCACATTCACTGGTCAATTTTTTTATGAGGCCACCTATGCTCTATGCAATAAATGTGTATTGATCACTGTGATCCTCTATATATCACTCTTTGTCTCAGTTCTAATCAAGGTGACAAAAGACAGTCGTTCATTGTTGAAGAGGAACAAGATCCCTGTATCTCATATTTCTTTCAGTGCGGTTTTCGGGAAAGTTAAGCCATGCAATTTCCTGTTTGTTTCTTTGCGAAAACTGCGTCCCTTATGAGAAGATGGGAAACACAAGAGATTGTTGTTCCGAGGACATATAGACAGGAAATTAATACTCTAACACATGAAACTTCCTTCACTGGTTATTTTAGGAGTATTTGAGGTTTATCACAAGCTCATGAATCAATAAGGAATGATATAAATACAAAGTAAACGAGTTTTTAGTCTGGGATAAAGTTTTAGCCCTCTTGCAGTTACCTCAAAACTCCTTTCATGCGAAATGGTTTTGCCCTTGTACGATACGAGTATGTTGGTAAATTACTTAAATTATATCATTAACATCACTGGAAAGAGGAAACTGTGTCATATACATATATATGTTAAAAAAGTGTGTTGACAGAGTTAATTATTCATTAAATTTAGTTTCACCAATCCCATACAGGTTGAAAGTATATAAAGTATTCATACAAAGATCAAAACGATTCAAATGGCTCTTATCATTACAAAATGCTGTCCATTGTAATTAACAATTTTACGACAATATTGCCGTGTTCATTGAACATGATGACAGCAGGTCTAGATAAATATTACGCATCTATCGATAATGTCATCATATACAATGATATCTGTAATGATTACTTGAAAAACCATTCACAGGTTCTATGAGAGACTCAGCAGTTCAAACATGATGGATAATTTCGGTAAAAAGAAGTTTTAATGTTGCATTTTTATGGCATATGGTACGACAAGGTTACGTTAAACCTGAAGAAGGTATGGACAAGCCTATATATGAATTCCTAATCCATATTAGTAGAAATCAAAATATGCGACTTTGGGGAATGGGTGAATAGTCTTGGAAATTTGTCCAAACGTTTCCATAAATGCTGAATTATTGGTAAAGATGCTGCATACGTAATCCAAGTTTCATGGTCTGACTAAAGTCAGGAATCCTTTGACAAATTAAAGGCCATATTTAAAAGGTGTCCAAGTTAATTCAGCACCCAATTTGAAACAATTATTTACAATTTAAGTTTATTCAGTTGATGTTGGGCTTGGTGGGTGATTGATTGAAAATGATACAATTAGTACAGATAATCCACTGCATTGTTTTTGAAACAGAAATAAACAAGCACCAGAAAATGTTTCCATGCTTGAGAAATAATGGTTCGCTTTGCTTCGTTTGAAGTGTACATTAGCTCAGTTCTTTATCCTGGTATGTATATTTAATAAATATTATATATTAGTTTTTCTCCATGGCTGTAAGTTGTGTGTGATTGTAATTTAGTCTTGACCTTCCCCAAAATCAAAATCATAATCTACTTAAGAATAAATCAAATTTATTAGGGTCTGGGTCACGATTATTGGAATTCCTCATCAAACTATATAGCATTCCTGATGATTGCCACGTTATTTATTTTAATTTTAGGTACAAAATCATCCAGAATGGAAGTTTCTTTTAAGTATGATTTTTCGAAAAAGCTAATTATGTGCAAGGTCAATTAAAGGGCATTATAATCTTGCCTATCAAGAAATGATTAATTCGTGCTGCAAGAGTTTGAAGCACAATCAGACTTGTTCTGGTGCTAAGTATTTGGCTTGGGTTTTTTTTAAATCAGATTCTTTTGTTACGTATATGTAATTTAATTACTTGTGTGTTAGTTTTAAATTTCTTATTTTATTTTTATTTCATTACATGTTATTGTAATGATAATTTTATTCACTGGATTTGATATTTTTCCGGAAAATTCAGTTCAGTTCTGTTTTGACCTGGTAAAAAGCCAGTATTGGTGCATCGTATTTTTAGCTGACCTAGTTCCGGTCCTTGATTCATAACTGGTAAACAACTGGTTTTATTTCTTTTCTAGAGTGAAAATCATTGGTCGTAATCAAGGTCATACTTGGCTTGCTTGTCAGTTCTAGTTTTCAGAATATTTTCAATCCCAACTACTATTTTACAGTTTCTTTGAAATCTTTAATGAAATCAACAGGCTTTTACACAATGTCATCAAAAGTGGAGGCTTTTCTTTCAAATCCTACTCAGGAGCAGTTGGAATGTTTTAAAAAAGATGAATTGTTTAAACTTGCAAGAAAATATGATCTTTCTGAGGCAAAAGTGTAATTTAACGAAGCAAGAAATAAAAGTCATTTTGATCCAGTATTTGGTGGAAAAGAATGTTTTCCATACAAATGTTTTGGTTTCGATCAGTAAGTCTGTATCAGACTCTGACATAAAATTAAAGGAATTAAAATTAAAATACAAGATGGAATTAGAGTTAAGGAAGCTTGAACTTCCAAAAGTGGAAAAACAACTGCTATTGGAAAAGGAGGAGAGAGAGAGAAACAAATGCAATTACAATTTGAAAAAGAGGAGAGAGAGAGAAACAAATGCAGTTAAAATTTGACAAAGAGAACAGAGAAAGAGAGAGAGACAGGAGAGAGAGAGAAATATAAACAAATGCAATTAGAAGAAAGAGCGAAAGAAAGGCAAATGCAATTAAAGAAAGAACAAATGTATGTACATTCGGAGAAGGAAGAGAGACAGAGACACAGATGCAAATGAAAAGAGAGAAGGAAGAGACGGACTATCAATTTAGAATGAAAGAAATGGAGCCGGCAAGTGATAATCACGTTCCCATTTCACATTTAAATACTCGTTTTGATATCACAAAGAATTTTAGGCCAGAACCCCCTTTTAGCGACAAAGAAGTAGACAAATATTTTCCTTATTTTGAAAAAGTTGCTGAAACTTGAAATGGCCAAGGGAGCATTGGACTCAGTTATTGTAGTGTGTACTTTATGGGAAACCCCGAAATATATTTGCATCCCTGTCAGTACAGCAATGTTCTGACTATGGTTTGGTTAAGAAATGCATCTTAAATGGTTATGAGTTAATTCCTGAAGCTTATCGGCAAACATTCAGGAACTATAAAAAAGAAGCTGGACAAACTTATGTCGAATTTGCAAGAGAAAAAGAGCAATTATTTGACAGATGGTGCTTAGCCAAGAAAGTTGATCAAGATTATCAAAGTCTCAAACAACTTGTATTACTTGAAGTGTTCAAGAACTGTGTCCATAGTGACAATAAAATTTATCTTGAAGAGCACAAGATCGTAACCTTGGAAAATGCTTCTCTTGCTGCTGATGAGTGTTTCTTAACTCATAAAGTTCTGTTGTAGGAAAGTCTTTCACTCAGCAGTCTTCTGGTAGAAAGGTATTTCAGCCTAATACGAGCCCTTCTAAAACTCAATCTAGCACAACTTTTAAAAATCAAGCTTCTGATAAGCTTGATTCAAACTCCTTGTTTCTCCCTACGTGTACCTATTGCAAGAAGAAAGGACACATTATTTCTGATTGCTTCAAATTGAAAAATAAGCATCAGAATCAAGATAGACCTATCCCAAATGCTCTTATTTCTAAGAAGTCAAGGCCACGGTCATGTATTGAAAGCAATACATTTGTTGGGTCTAATAAACCCCCTGTCTGATTTTATTATGGAGAATTATGAACCATTCATGTCGAAGGGTTCTATATCATTCTTGGGTGATTTGGCTAATCCAATCCCTATTAACATTTTAAGGGACACAGGAGCTTCTCAGAGTCTTTTATTATCAGGTACTTTGCCTTTTTCTGAGAAGTCTTCTTCTAATGAGAGTGTTCTTATTTAGGGAGTCGAGTGGGGCTTTGTTAATGTTCCTTTCCATTCTGTAAATTTGTCATCAGACGTAGTTTCAGGACCTGTGACAATAGGAATAGTGTCTACTTTGCCCGATCAGAGCATTCATTTATTGCTAGGCAACGACCTAGCTGGAGACCAGGTTGTGGTTAACCCACTTGTAACTGACAAGCCTTCTTTGGATCAAAAATTTGACCCTAATCAAAACGAGTTCCCTTATTTATACCCAGCTTGTGCAGTTACTAGAGCTATGGCAAAGAAAGCTCTTGAGAATGATTTTAATAAGGAAACTATTTCGTTAGCTGACACATGTATTGGTCAGGCTTTTGATGAGATCACTTTCACTCCTTGTTTGGATCAATCAAAATGTTTTGATCACAGTGTTCCTCTTTTAATTACTCATTATCTTTTTTTCCTATCAGGGTGACAAACGACAATCACTTGTCTTCGAACAGGAATAAGATCCTAAAATCTCCTGTTTGTTTCAGAGGGCCATTAGTGAAACTGAAACCACTGAAGTACCTGTCCGCTATTTCATTAAAAATGGAATTCTTATGAGAAAATGGAGACCTGCCGAGGTACCTGCTGGTGACGAGTGGTCAGTGAACTATCAAATTGTAGTTCCAAAATCTTACAGAGAGGAAATACTTAGTCTGGCCCATGCAACTCTTCTGGCTGGTCATTTAGGGATTAATACGACTTATCACAAGGTCTTGACTCAATTTTACTGGCCAAAAATTAAAAAGTGATGTTTGTAAATTCTGTAGATCTTGTCATACTTGTCAAATGGTAGGAAGCATAATCAGAAGACACCTAAGGCTCATCTACAACCTATTCCTGCATTTGACGATACATTTAGCAGAATCATGGTAGATTGTGTAGGTTCCTTACCTAAGACCAAGTCAGGCAACCAATACTTGTGGACCATTATGTGTGCTCAACAAGATTCCCAAAGGCAATTTCTTTGAGGAATATAAAAACTAAAACTATAGTAAAAGCTTTGATAAAGATTTTTACTCAATTTGGCCTTCTTAAATCTGTCCAATGGGATCAAGGGTCAAATTTTATGTCTGGAATTTTCCAGCTGGTTATGTTTGAATTTGGCATTCAGCAATTCAAATCAAAAGTGAAATTAAGTTTTCTCAGAACTTTAAAAGAGAGAACTTTTCAGTGTGGTAATATATTTTTTTCTCCCTTGCTTATTCTTGAAAGTTTTCTTCAAATTAGTATTACGGTCCTTACAAAATTAAGAAGAAAATGAATGACTTAAATTATAATAATAGTATTCTGATCTAAATAAATTAATCGAGAATCAGCATATTGAGAGAGATAGCCAGGTAAATCATACAATTAATTTTGTTGTACCTGCTCCCACCAGTGAGGATTTAAGTGAAGGAATTCAATCAAATTCTGCTGATTTTCGATGGACAAATCTTCAGAATGCGGAAATTATTAATAATCTGAACCAGAACCTTTCACATTTGCAACAACAAGAAAGGAATGAACTTAAACAGTTATTATTTGAATATGAGCACTTATTTCCAGATGTTCCTACGAGGACAAACAAAATTTTTCATGACGTTAAAATTGTGAATTACAAACCTGTGAAACAATACCCATACAGGATGAAACCTCTCAAACAGGAATACTGAAAAAGGAAATTAAGTATTTCCAGTAGAATGATTTCATAGAGCCCAGTAAAAGTGACTGGAGTTCACCATGTATACTTGTTCCGAAACCAGATACAACTTTCCGTATGTGCTCTAATTATAGGAAGGTGAACAGTGTGACTAAAACAGATTCATTTCCATTACCAAGAATCGATGACTGCATTGATAAAATTGGAAATGCCATGTATGTCACCAAATTTGACCTTCTGAAAGGATTTTGGCAAATTCCACTAACGGAAAGGGCAAAGGAAATTCGTGACTCCAGATGGACTTTGTCAATATAAAGTGATGCCGTTAGGGATGAAGCTATGCCAAGTACATTTCAACGTTTGATGAATATGATTACCCCTGGTCTAGATAATTGTGATGCTTACATCGATGATGTCATCATCTACAACGACACCTGGAAAGAACATCTAGCAACAATTCGAACATTCTTTGACAGACTCACTGATGCAAGTTTGACAATTAATTTATCTAAAAGTGAGTTCTGCTGTGCTTGTGTAACATTTTTATGACATATTGTGGGACATGTACAAGTTAAAGCTATAGATGCTAAGGTCAATGCTATCTCTGATTTCCCTGTTCCTGTCAGTAAAAAGAAAATGATGCGATTTATAGGTATGGCTGGATAGTATCGGATGTTTTGTTCCAATTTTTCTAATATTGCTGAACCCCTTACAAATTTATTGAGCAAGAAAAACAAGTTTCCTTGGAAAGAAAGATGTCAGAAGGTTTCTGCCAAGTTAAAGGCCATACTTAAAATTGCACCAGTTCTTACAGCTCCAAATTTCAGTCAACCTTTACAACTATCTGTTGATGCAAGTGATGTTGGGTTTGGAGCAGTATCGATTCAAGCAGATAGAATTGTTGTTGATCATCCAGTGTGCTATTTGTCAAAGAAATTAAATAAGCACGAAAAAATTTACTCAACAATCGAGAAGGAATGTTTGGTTTCAATATTGGCATTACAGCATTTTGTAGTTCAGCTCCTTCTCCGATTGTTGTGTATAGCGATCACAACCCCCTTACTTTCATAGACAAGATGAAAAACAAAACTCAGTGATAATTTAGATGGAGTTTGTTGTTACAGGAATATAATATTGACATCAGGCACATCAAGGGAAAAGACAGTTTAATAGCAGATGCACTTTCTTGTGTATAGAAATAGTACTTCATGTACACTATATATATATATATATATATATATATATATATATATATATATATATATATTATGAATTAATATTATGAATTAATATATATTCATTACTACAATCACAGAATCTGTTCAGAATCAGTATACTCTGATTCAGAGGGATATCCTAATGCCTTATATTCTAATCTTTTCAACACAATCTTCTTGAATTCAATTTGAAATCCCATGTCCGTCACACCATACATAAATGGATTTACCATAAGGCTGATTGCAAATGTACTCCAGAAGAGGTGGAAGAACGACGTGCTTGTATTGTCCAGATTTTCTACGAATTTCCGTCGAAGAACGTTAGAAATTCTAGAGAAACATATGAAGCTAAGCTAATCACAAAGAAGGCTGTCACAACAAAAAGAATCTTGGATACGCGTTTGGTCTTGGCTCTGTCAGTGTGCTCGTTGTATACAATCTGGCTGTTTCCTTTGTCTGTGTATTTTTCAGGGTCATCGGCACTTCTTGGACCTTAAGGTATACTGTGAATAGTTTGAATTTTAGTTCTTGATGACACCAACCCCATATGGTACGTTTCTGTTGAGAAACTGCACACAAGTGCTTCGGTAGCATCTGTTAAACACCTGGTGTCTACCCTATGTATATGCTTCCTTACTTGACCCCATACCACTATATAGGAAACAGACAAAACTGCGGTTAAGAGAATAAAAACACCTTAGAGAAACATAAGGTAATGGGAAATAGTATATCCTTGTATATATCATCGCAAAAAGATTGAATTCCTGTGATATTTGCAAACCCCGTTTCGACAGTATTATTTCTATATATGATTAAGCAAGGAAAACAGATGATAACACTTAGGAAGGTGACGATCCCAAAAGTAGGTTTCCTAGATAGTATGGACAATTGGCTTCAGTATGGTTTGCATGTCCTTCTGAATCTGTCGAATGAAATCACAAACCAGAACTGATACGGTTCCATTGAAGTAAGTAAATGCACGTAGACTCTTGCATGCAAGTGTGTTTGTGAATGTGTATGGATGGGTTAAGATACCTATCATAAAATGATCGCTTATCATGCAAAATGTGATATCCACCAATGTGAGGAACGATATAAAATATATGTGTGCGGAAGATCGTAGTTTGAGGATAGCAATATTAATATATAGAACAAATACATTGCCGATGGTTCCGACCAGTGCGGCGATGGAAATAAACACAATTACTGGAATTAATTACTGCACCTCTGTGTCATTTAGAACTTCCAGTGTCCAGTTTTTTTCCGTCAGGAAGGTCCGTCAAGGGTGTGAAAATAGTGAATATTAGAAGATTAGATGTATTACGGACTGACTTATATCTACTTTTAATCTTCAAGGTGGAGCTATTAAAAGTATGGTTCCAACGTTTATCTGCCACAAATCACGTATTCTTATTCCTTCCGTACAGCTAAGTCGATGAAATACTATCTTGAAAAGAAGTTTTTTATAAAAAGAAATACGTACGTGAACAGCCTGTGACTCATGAATTAAAGTAAAACGAAACTATTTCAATGACTGTCGTTTCTCCGCAATATGTTTCAGAATCTATTTCGAATGACGTATTCACAAACATGTTTTGTAATATACCTAAACTGATCTGAACTGCTTACGCATTCGCCACTTCTGAACGTCAACTGGAACACTGTCGAAAATGGTTGTGATTGGATCAAGCGAAGAAATTAAGCACAATTTCGTGATGGAGATATTTACTTATAAAGCATATGAACGATTAATGAATAGGATACCATACCTGTGCACATAAAGTACGAAAATTGGAATTAACTGACTGATGCACATAGAGTTCAACAAAATATATTAGATACTCATATCATACATATATGGATCTAATCCCAACATATAACTTAATCAGAATATGGAAGGCATATAAAGATTATAATTGATATATGTTTGTGTTGTTGTATTTTCAACGTACCTTTATCAGCTTGAGTTATATCGTTACTATGTATGCAGTCTTAAAGTTTATAATGATGTATAGCACTGGGACATCATGCTGCAGACGTGTATCACCAGGTCTCATGCTGTCACATTATAATATTACCAGGCCGATCAATACTAACACTAAGATCTAAATCCTTACCGCCAAGCGAGGCAGCTGCTAATACCATTTGTATAAGTCTTTTGTATTATCTACCGCTACCAATGTTGACGCCAAAAACACTTCGGCCACCGGAGGAGTATATTTAATATGGAGAAACCTCGCCAGCGATTATCAGTATATAGCACTGATAAAAAAAAAATATCAATATATCACGGTGGATGATCAAAACATGGAATCTACACTCAGATATGACAAATTATACTTATCAACAAGTAGGAAGTATACATAATAGATTTTCATTCGGATCGCGGTAATTAATGACAAGTTCAGTAGCATATTTATATCGGATACAGTTGATTCAGAAATGGAAAATATATGTTTCTCGAGGAGTCTAATCAACGATCACAACGTATTTCCTGTTCCACAACTCCCTTAAAATGGTCAAGGAGCAATTACGCCTGGACCAATCTAGTCAGTACGATATTATGAGCAATTATATATATATATATATATATATATATATATATATATATGACAATTCTATCATAAAACAGACAGCAAGAAAGAATACAATTTTGTATTTAACATACATATACAGCGGAAGATTACCTCCTGACAAGAGATATCTATACTGGGATAGCCTAGCTAATATTTATTCTATAAGTGCCATGATTATGGTCAAATCCGCAAACAGAAATGTGAATCAATCACGTTTTTTTCCTTTTGCTGCAGCCATCTTGATTGCGCAGCATTACTTAAACTGAATCAGTTTTTTAGATAATCGTGGCTAAAATGATCAGCCCTCCTCGAGTACCACTGTATACGCCAATTAAGTCCAAATATATATTCATTCATATATAATGCATGTCCTTTATGTACAAACAACTTCGCCACTTCAACCGGTTTCCAAAGTTAGTAATCATCATTATGTGTAGTAAATAGAACATAATATAGTTTCATTACGTGTCGCGTTACATCGTTCTCCTCTACGCGAGCATTTGTCAAACGGCATCCATCTCTCCCAAATGACGAGTTGCATAGTGATGGATTATAGCTTTAACAGTTTAAAACAAACAACGCATTTATCAAATTCGTCAAATTTGGTATTAATGGAAAACTTTTGTCCCGGTTAAAATGTTATCAAAATGTTTAATGTGACAAAGTTCTGTCGAGATGCAGATTATATGTGAGTGATTAACACGGTTCTATTTTAGATGCTATTTCATTTCTAATTTGTATCAATGAAAAAATCATAATCTTGAATCCCTAGGAGATTATTGTTGATGAATAAACGCTGATGTGTAATTCTGCTTCTACATTCAAACTTTCTTATTTCTTATTTGTATAAGAGATTGGCAGATAAATTTCAACATGAAGAAAACTGATATCCCATTGCTTCTAAACGCTCCTATTTTATAGTTCTAAGTGTCATTCTCTTTTAATATTTTTAGCTGACACCTTCACAACCGTACGAATAGCAAACAGTCTTGTCAATTTGATACATCTAATTAAACATGCATGACACAAAATGCTAAGGGCAACAAAAATAACTTTAAATAGAATGGTACTAGTAAACCTTGTTAAGTTTTTCCAAGTCCTATCGTAGATTGTTCTTTATAGGAGAGGACTTCCTACGCATCCAGTATCGTAAAGATGTGTAAACTCAGTATTAAACATTTTGCTATTTCTAGATCAATATAGGTTGTTTGAAGCATATCGCCACGTAAATATACTTGTACCCATTCACTCAGTCAGCCCCGTGCCTTATCACGCAGCAGTACCAATTAAACTATGAGAGTCATGTAGAGTAGTATCATGAGATTTCGACGACGATTTGTATGGGACATGTCTTGAAAAAACATGTTCCTATTTTTCTCAAATTAAATATCTATCCTTAAGGTGCACGTGGGCTACCATCCAGCACATGTTGTTTGTTTCCGTTTCATAACGGAATACGGTACATGTAAAATATCGTTTACACCTCGGCCGTGACATACATGGGCTATTTATGTATTTGTAAAAGATATTGAGAGAAAGTTGAATGAACAATGTATAAGCCTTAGAAAGGTGCGATAAAGTAATGATCTTTCAGTCGTTTTACATTACTAAATGGTATGATAACAAATATTTGCCACTTCATCAGATCGGAAAAAACCCACACATATTTTGAGATTAAAGACTAATGTAAATATCGATTCATGCAAATTAGCTACGGTGAGATGCAGAAACAAATGAAATAGACCGATATGAGATACGAACACCTTTAAGAACAGTTGGATAGAGCAGTTACCTGTATATGGTACTCGTGATTTGGATACTATCTTTACTTCCTGGTTGAGGAGTTGTATATAATGCTTATGTCGTATAAAACTCTTCATCACCAGCTATTGAAATTAAGTCTCTTCCTGGTAATAATATCCATTCATGTGCTTATGACAACAGTTAAAGGCTAATATCATTTATTTTCAGAAATACACGCGGTGCTTTGTTCAATCTAATCAAACAAAAGAGATTCTTAACAGCTTTTTACTCTAAGTTTCATTAGAATACACCATGCTTAGCGGCGAGCAAATTGACTGAAAATCCCAAATGAGTTCATCTGTTTTATCGCTCTAAGTGGAAATGCGTTGTGGCAGTAGAGAGCTTTTACTTTATGTGTTCAGAGATTATATCTTATCTGTAGCGGTGTGTTTGTAGAACAAACCTTGAATGCGTGTTTGCAGCTAACACATTACCAGATGCAGAACCGTTCTGTTGTGTGTACATGTGTGTGATCTGGATCTGTAACGTGACTTTAACAACGTTTCAATCATATCATACGATGTCTGCAATCTTACAGTTTATAGTGCCATGTAGCAATGGGGACACCAGGGCGACCAGTTTAAACTAATATCTCAATGAAGAACTCCAAGCAAGGCTTCTATAAATCTTTTGTATTATTCTCTAACCATTTAGGTCACCGGAGCGGTCAAGTCGCTTGGTGTGCGGCCAAAAAATGGATCAATACAACAACACACGGGAAACTAACGCCGCTTGCAAGCAGATCTTGGTACAACGGTACGGCCATGTTTATAAACCGTGTTCAACAGTGTTGCGTACACACTGTTATGTAACGGTACGAGGTATGATCTCCGCAATGGAAAGTACAAGTGAGACTGACATGTCCTCAAGACTTGTAATTGCGAGCTATTCGGTAAAGAAAAAAACGCTACGTAACTAATTGGAGACGACACTCTAAGAGAGATTATCAACCCTTTGTGACTTCTGCCTTAGTGAAAATTATACCGCAACCTCAAAGAGTGAGATAAATCAAACCTTATATGATCAGTTAGGGAGACTACATATCCTTTTCTGAGATATCAACTCGATTTACTAGGAAAACTGTGTCAGAAGAGAGATTCAGGCAATATGTATATATAAGTCTATTGGAATTCATTCGAAACAATACATAGTAAAACGGTGCCCCATTCTGTGATAGCACATGTTGCATATTTGCGGATATAATTCACCATACTGAAAGTTTCTCTTGAGTTTTTACATTGCAGAGACATAAATTGCTTGTTGACTTCACTTAAACGTTTTGCTTTCACTTCTTTATGAGAACTGTTTAAATACCTATAATAATAGCAATAATTGAGAGCCATGGCGAGACCAAAATGTCTTAAATAAATTTGAGAGAAATTAAAATTATCTTTAAAATTTAAAAGTCGTTTTGTTTGCCCTTTCATTGTCCCAAGTAAAGATTATAATATGACATATCTGATAAATCTTTACTGAAATCAGGAGACATCTACAATATCATCTAATATTTAAATGCCTACCCTGGACGAGTTTTGGTTTAAACAAAAGGAACAAAAGGACAACTTGGTTGAGCTTGACAGACTTTATGTTCTTTCTGATCGAAGCCGTATATAACAAACCGTGAGACAAAAGATATGTTGATTCACTATTTGGAGGGAAATGAAATATTGGATAATCGTTATTTGGGTTTGATTTATATGTCTAACTCGTTTTGTTGTGAACTTAAAGGGAATTAAAGTTAAAAGGAACCAGAAAAATAGAACTAAGAAAGCTTCATGACCAAGAAACAAATTATGGAAATGTAAATACAGAGAACGAGATAAGATAAGAAGAGGGAGATAAAAAGACAAAATCGTACAGAGGCAATGGAGAGTCTGAGAGATATCGGAAAAGATGAGTGAGGAATGGAGATGCAGAGGGAAGAAAGGAAAATACAGTATAGATTACACTTCCCCAACCTTTACACACAAGTTCAGGCTTTGACGCTCCAAGAACTATCATTTTTGTACACTCATTTTTAGGAAAAGAAACAGGTTATGGCTCGCAACTTCAAGCATATTAACAAAGGTTTAGGAATAGTATAAAAAAAACTGAACATAACCACGCCTCATTTGTAATGTAAAATGAACATCGATTTCATTGATGCTGTTCAGAAAAGAAGGTGAATAATTTTGGTTTAACCATTTGCCGGAATTAAAAAATATTAAACAATCTGGACCTTAAACTACAACGACAAGAAAACATTGAACACAAAAAGCTGTTATATGAATATGAACACTTCTTTCTGAATGCTTTAACATAACTTAACACGTGTGTCAGGATGTTGAGGTTATAGGTTGTGGCGCAGGGTTACGTTAAACCTGGGTTTTAATGGACAAACATTAAGAATGTCATCATGTTGTTCAGAATTTACAACCACGGGAAAAACCTAAACGCACAATATTGCAACCATTAGATGTATTCATCATGCAAAACAGATACCTCTTTTCAAGCTATTATTTTTATCATATAGTGAAAAGTAAACACAATGCAGCTTTTTTGTAACATCACACTCCTTACTATAAAGTATACGAACGTCGCTCATTAGCTACAAAATGCAACTTATAATATGCGTTGCTGCTGGTGACAAAAAGATCTAAACGTGGTATAAATTGTGCGCTATAAATAACTTCTTGAAATGGAGACAAAACAAGTTCTAACTAGAAGTCGATACTAATTACGGATATGTTACATGCACAACATAATTGGCCGTTTTGGACATCTGCTGCTTAATACCTTGAGAAACATCGTGAAATTGAAACTTTTGGTATTTTAAGAATGCGATAATGCGGGCTCCTCCCTATTTTCATGTAATGGCTCACTGAATACATGTAAAAGAATTTATAATGTCCAGTGTTCTTCTTCGTATTTGTTATAATTTCAATACTGCTCCAAGAACCACATCCCATCTGTTAGAGGGTACTAAAATAATTAAATATTCAGCGTGAACTACGAATGTGTTTATTGGAAGCAAATGGGAGTTTATTTGGTGCACTTCTTAACAGGTCTTATAATCTATGCAGATTCTGCTTTGATAGGAGAGAGAAATAAAAGTTTTCAACTGAAATCTGAACAGAAAGACATACCGATGCATATAAATATCAAGGGACCTTAGTCGCATGGACAAATATCTTCCAACATACTTTTTAACGTCGATAGACACTTATGCAATGACTCACTCATAATTCTATTGTGAATAATACACGATGGGTCGATATTATAGTTATTGAATAACCTACGTATAGTTATGATGGCTATAATCTTCTGGATCGTCGATGGTCCATAGTTTTAAATCGTTAGAATTTTAAAACATAATTGACAACTTTTTAACTTATTTTTACGGACTTGCAGCCAGTTTCCACACAGAAGATGGGCAATGCCATCAATATTATAGAAACTTAGAATTTATATTTTCATGCCCTTTCTAATCTTCTATCTTCTACTGATGTTTCAAGTTTGAGATCGACTGACATCGCAATTATACACGTGTGAGACCGAAAGATAAAAAAGATTTTCTTCCATACTAAAGTTAATGTTTATGATGCTGGAAAATAGGCATCGGTTGAGGTAGTTACCTTTTTATTTAACTCTTTTTTCATCGACTATTTTGATTTGCTTGTCTATTGATGCTGTTTGAATTTAATTCCGAATGCAAACGGTTCAGCCATACTAAACAAACAAAATCTCTCTGCTAAAGGCAGAAGAAATCTCAGGTGAGTTTTTACGAGGACTGCAAATAGCACCGAAATTCATTGTTTGTCTGGTATGTACATCTAAAGCCTGTTTCCCATTGACTACAGTATGTTTTTCTAAGACATTTTCTTATTCTCAACCGTATTAATGTATTTTTGTTCTACATTGATATGGCACAAAATCAGGTAACATAAACATTCAGTCAAGACAAGTGGTTTATTTTATGCTATTGATCCGAACTCGTCGGCTTGCACCGCGAAGGCGAACTCAACATAAATTATTTCATCTAGGCTATAACATAGACTCAGCACAAGATATTGTTGTACTGATGATCCAAAAAATGTTAAATGTCCTGAAAAGACATAGAAATGAAGG
>JAECUM010048370.1:0-26287 GCA_016617855.1 Megalonaias nervosa
TGGCCATATCACCTGTGTAACTGTAGTTATGCAGACTTGAAATGGAAGATTCCATATACTGATTTCAAATATTATATATATCGGATATTCTATATATTTAGACAGTTATGAAGAAATGAAAACTCCACAAACTCTGGAACATCAAACCCTTCAAGAGAACGCGGCATCCGTGACATAAAACAAAAATCACAAAGATGAGATGGTATTGTGACGATCACATCGACGACACGCATATCAGACTTGTGCAAAGCTCATGAAAGTTGACTCATCTTGCATGCATACACTGCCAATGTGCAGGTTCTTGTCGTGTGTACGTACTTCTACCATGCGAAACAAAATTCGCTCGAACTCCTTACGAAACTTTATGATAATGTACCAGCGGAGAAAATATTCACAATATTTAAGAAATGCGGTATATATATATATATATATATATATATATATGAGTTGAATTATGTTACCTGTATTTTTATTATTTTATATCATTTATACAAAATTTCAATATCTGTTTCTTTTGTCTTGGAGAACTATATGTTTACGCCTACAAGGTATTTTATATTTTCTTTTTATTCTATGTATCTTTTCTTTATTAGAATTCAACCTAGAATCCATATCATATAGCAAATATTGCGATGTCTTGCCATTAAACCCTATAATTACATATTAACGTTTAGAAAATGCATCTGCCATTACGTATGCTCTTAGGTCTCTCTCTCTCTCTCTCTCTCTCTCTCTCTCTCTCTCTCAGGGTCCCCGGGTGACTGAATGGTCTAAAGCGCTCAACGCTACGGATCACTGCCGTCTCACCTCTTTTTGGGTGCAAGTCGCAGGCTCGGCTAAGTTGGATACGTGAGAAAGTGAGAAAAATTGCCAGTAGCTTCTGGTAGGTAGCTGTTTGTTGTTTGTTTATTTTTCTCGGGGTTCCGAATTCTTCCTCACCAGCTAACTGGCCGCCATATGTAGCTTATCGTGTTTTGAAAACTGTATTAAACCCCACAACATATCTCTCTCTCTCTCTCTCTCTCTCTCTCTCTCTCTCTCTCTCTCTCTCTCTCTCTCTCTCTCTCCCTGGAGACGCGGTGACTCAGCGGTCAATCTGATTAAAATCAGATCTCCACTGTAGAAAACATAACAATACTGTACTTGCCAATATGGCTGTTAAAACGGGAGAGCAGCATATGATGTGGACTATAGATTAAATATAGTAACAAAAATTATTTGATTAGTGACTTGAACCCTTAGTACACTCATAACTAGTTTTACAAACGATGCAGCAGTCGTAAGAGAGTAGTGTTTATTGCAAACGATGAAACCGAAATTAAGTGACTATCGAAATTTTAGGCATGGTGTTTGTTATCAAGCAAGACTGCTAGCTTGGTTAAGCCAGAGAGTTCACGTCTATATGCAGGAATAAATAAAAATAAGAAAAAAGAAGAAGAAGAAGAAAAAAACCAACAAAAAATCCCCCAAACAAATAATGCAAACAAAACCAAACGGTTAAGCTCACAATCATTAAAATCGTTCGTGTAGAGATGTTAAAAGATGTTATGCTCTGAAGGTATTCAGCACAGACCAGCAAACGGAAAATCCTGGGCATATTTCGTCAAGTCGATAAAGAAAAGAAATTTACCGCTAATGAGAACTATATTTGGAGCTAGTTTTGTTCCAATGGCACAAAAGCTGCGAAAGAAGACAAGTTTCAAGCGAAACATTGTCGGACTTTTCTGTCGCAACAATTATGTTGAAATCCACAGAAGGCGAATCACAAAATCGATCAAATTAATGCGTATTCCTAAAACTACTTTTGTGATTATTTATCGTCTTCACGCTAATAGAAGAGCGATGTCCATATTGCATACCGTGATGTTGTACGAACATTAGCACTGTTCACCGTAATCAATCCGCCCAGGCAAGGTATTAATGAAAAATAAAAAAATTAAAATTTATTTTCTTATGACAACGATCATCATTTCGACAGGAGACAGAATCAAAAGCTTTCTGCGAAGGAAGGAATTATTTTTTTAAAAATTCCCTATCCTAAATTATTATAAAATATGTACACTACCTGTTATTGATGTAGCAATACAACTTATTCGTATATATAGAGAATCTCAAATGGGTAACGATTTAATATTGAATTTATGAAACGAGTTGAGTTATGTCCAGCTTTTGCGAGCCTTGGTGAGCAAAAGCTGGATATTATTTAACGAGTTTCATAAATTTAATATTAAATCGTTACCCATTTGAGATTCTTTTATCACATAGTTTTATTTCAGGGGAAATTATTTAGATAGAAAGAAGAACGATTCATTCTGACAGACGCAATACCTTTCATTTGTTGTGCGTACAAAATAGTCCCAAACAATGTTGAAATAATAAAAGTATATTATACATTTTTGATAACTATAAATCAAAGAATAATCGTCAATCCAAATAAACAGAACATTTTACATAAGGCACAACATTTGTTAACACAAAATATCCAATGTGTGTGATGTCACATTGTTTGATACGGTGCACAGTACCGGTTGGGTAGGTCTACACAACACAGTGACAGTGTTTACGTTGAAATTTTCCACATCACATCTAACGTTACATTGCGATATTTTTGTGAGAAGAAGATTACTGGATGCAGAAATACACACATATACGGCAATGTAGTTGTGACCGGATATTTGCAGTGTTTGATTTGGAACATTGGATTGTACAGAAGACGTAACCAAATCTCTTTTTTAGTCGGACTTACATTACATATTTACCGCGTAAATATGCTGTGTTTGGATAAAGTTCTGTCAGTTGGGGAGACCGGTTTATGTCTACATTCTTATGTGACCAAAGGTGAGTTTATTTACTTCAGTAAGTTCACATTTAAATCAAGTTTGTATATAGAGTCGATTCCATGCTACAGATATACCACCCATCCATCCCCACCACCACCCTTGTTATCATCTAAGCAATAGTTTTACTTATTGTTATTGTTCTTGTCTTGGGGTTTTTGCCATTTTTCATGTTATGATATGTTATACATAACATAACAAACCCCTGTGGGGGTAAATTGGCAATATTGAGACTGGACGAGACCATTTCTTCCCAATTCCCTTTCGCGAGTCGAATCAAAAAATGGCGGCCAAAAATATTCATTCAAAACAAACAATTCCAGAAGGCGGAGTTAAAAAAGTTTTCCCACGATCGTAGCCAATCAGTAAAGAGAATACTGCACAATAATTTCATGGGCTTATTCGGACCAATCAGAATCACATAAAGTGATATGTTCACACGTATAATATCAAAAATATGAAACTGCACACGCTGTAGGCAAAGTGTACCGACTATGTGATAAATAGTGTTAACCGCATTGGCACAATATATATATATATATATATATATATATATATATATATATATATATATATATATATATATATATATATATATATATATATATATATATATATGTGTGTGTGTGTGTGTGTGTGTGTGTGTAAAGAAATAGGGAAAATGAAAGCTCTTAACAATATGGAGGATATATACGTGTTTTGAGTTGATATAAGGAAATAGTTTACCAGTGAAATAAACAAACAACAAGAAAACAAAACAACACAACTAAGAAACGTAGATTTTCTTTTTATTACATTTTTGAAGGCAGTATCCTTAGATTTGCATGTTTATTTGTTGTTTTTTTTTTCTTCTTGCTGTAGTACGTCATCGTCAAACATAAATTCAGAATTTTTACTGTAATTTTAGGAAATTATTTTTTTTTTTATACAAATTTAGCTCGTACATAAAATGCTTCAAATTGTGTATAATGAGATATTCTTTCGTTAACATTTTTCTTATGCAGGTTGATATAGTGAACATTGCTGAACTCCTTAAGGCATAAACGTCACAAGGACTTCGAAGCTTTAAAAAATATATTAATGATCAGGAGTTTACCTTTATTATGCTTATTATGCATTCATGTGTGAAATGCTTATTATGCTTATTATGCATTCATGTGTGAAATGCTTATTATGCATTCATGTATGAAATGCTTATTATGCTTATTATGCATTCATGTATGAAATGCTTATTATGCTTATTATGCATTCATGTGTGAAATGTTGGATTTGCCAAGCATACATTTTTGTTCGGTAACATAGGCTGCACCCAAATTTCGATTGTTGCCTAATTTCGGTTTGCAATCAACACTCATTTATCACAGCTTCTCTGTCGTTTTCAAACATGATTATAATTGTGATGAGAGTTAAAATCATTGCTTAAAAACAGTTTTGTTATTATATTTAATCAAGAGATTCCCTTTAAAACTTCTTCTGCTTGTCGTAAAGTGTAATAGGTATTCGATACTGTATATTGTAATAACAGGTAACGTAAGTTCAATGAATGATAATTTGCATGTTTCATGTGATAAACGTGTTTGTTCTTTGGAGTTTGTTTCTAGGCATTTTATTTAATGCCGACTCCTCATAAATTACATAAGCGTTTACAGGAGTGATTTTTAAGATCTGTACATGCTGGCCGGGGGGGGGGGGGAGAGAGACAGAGACAGAGACAGAGACAGAGAGAGATGTTCTGTTTAATTCATCAATCATTCTGTGTGTGTGTGTGTGTGTGTGTGTGTGTGATTTAGATTTTTAACGTAGCTTTAACAATTTTTCAGTCATATCGCTACGATGTCTGCAGTGTGACAGTTTATGATGATGTCTAGCACTGGGGCATCATGCCGCAGACATGTAGCATGATGTCCCACCCAATCACATTATCGTGACACCAGGCCGACCAGTCCTAACACAAACCTCCTAATGCTGAGCGTCAAGCGAGGCAGCTGTTAGTGCCATTTTTTAAAGTCTTTGGTATGACTCGGCCGGGGTTCGAACACGCGACCACCCGCATCCGAGGCGGACGCTCTAACCACTAGGCCACCGGAGCGGTAAACATCAATCATTCTATTATAAAACTGACTGATTGGAATTGTTTTTCCATGCGGATACTTGTTGTCATATTTAATGCAAATATTGTATCTGAAACCTACCTGAAAGGACAGCATCATCATAGTTAGGTCCAAGATCAAGCTTATGCTCTCCCTTGTCGTGTCCATATTCCAGTATGCATGTGAGAGATGGACCCTGGTTGTGTCCATATTCCGGTATGCATGTGAGAAATGGACCCTGACAGCGGAACTAGAGAAAAGAATCCATGCTTTAGAGATGAACTGTTATCAAGAAATCCTGATAATCTTATATTTAGACCACGTCTCGAATGAGGAGATGCGCATCAGAATCCAGGGTGCAATTGGACCATATGAAGATCTGCTCACCACCGTAAAGAAACGCAAACTAAGATGGCATGGTCATGTCTCACGCTCATCTGGTCTGTCAAAGACAATCCTACTAGGCACGGTGAGAGGGAACAGAAAACAAGGCAGACAGAAGAAGAGATGAGAAGATAACATCAAAGAGTGGACAAGCATGGATTTTGCAAAGTCCCAAGGAGCAGTGGAGAACAGGTCAAATAGAGAGGGATTGTCGCTAAGTCATCTGTGGCGCCCCTACGACCAACCAGGTTACGGAAGAAATTAATGAAAAAATTAGATAAAACATTTTTTTGAAGGACGAAGGCTACGTTTTTAATGGTTGATAATTTCTTTTTCTTTTCTTCTTCATGCATTCGAAAGGAAGTTCTTGTAAAACAAATGGAAGGACAAAATATACCACACTACCACATCCACCATTATGTGCCTAAGAAATGAGAAGTTTTGTACTTGTAAGACATTGTAACTAATCTGCTCTTAAGAACAAAGTTGCATAATTTATGGGTTTTAAAAACACCTTTTACAGAGCTCTCGTATCTGTACCTTTTATCTTGTAGTATTTCATCTTCACTACTATTATGGGAGGGCTTGTCTTCCTGTTTATATATTTATTTATCTCAACATTTCTAGATTGGTTGATTGTGAACTTTACGGCACACCAGCACTGTAAGGCTATATAGCTCCATAAAAGTCTTATTTGATAAAAAAAAAAAATATTTATATCAAATACGTATATTATCAACGAGCGATAAAAGTACGAAAACACAACGATGATATGGTGAAAATATATGAAGGTTCCCGATCAACGGGGGATGTAATTGGTATGTATAAACAGTAATTAGGTAATAAAATATAAATTAGGGTGATTAACAGTACCACGTTGGTTAAAAATACTCAAAGGAAATAGGGTTGTACATAGGCTATATTTTGGAATAAATTTTAAAGTCTCTTCATCAAGAAATTTAAAATGCGCGAAACATTTTCTGTATCAAAGAGTTCTTTCACGTGCTGAACGTTGTGATAATGATCGCGTGTAGGTTGGAGATCGAAAAGGTTTAACATGATGCGACTCACCCTGAATGATTCATTTTAAGAAACTCAGGGTGAATGAATAACTTAAATTAAGGACGTTTTCAGCAGGTTTTCGCTGTGTAATCAATTGTCAGTGTGTGTGTGTGTGTGTGTGTGTGTGTGTGTTTTCGATATTTATCTCCTAGCGATGCAGCTGCCAGTACCATCTTTATAAGTAGTTGGTATGAGTCGGTCGAGGTTCTAACCCGCGACCTCCCACATCCGAGACGGACTCTCTAGCCATGTAGTACACCGGAGCGGTTTCATGCATCGTAAAAGTACTTCGAGTTGACTAAGAAGGTGTTACAGAAAACTTTTGGATTTTCTAATGCCAAAGGTAGGTACGGCATTTGGTTTATTTTAGTATAATATTTTGTATTTGGGTTGGAAAACAGACGCAAAAGCAGGGTTTGAAGGCTGGATCTTAATTTTATTTCATATTGTACAAATAATAAATTACCTTTTAATGGGCACCATATAGCCTTATTGTGCTGATATACCGTGAAATCGAACGCATCCATGTCTTATTTTTCTCCTCCGGAACCGATATAACTAGATTGTTAAATAAAAGTCTCTGAAATCGAGGAAGAAAAGTTAAAATGTTTAGTAAGTTCGTGGCCTGGATATCGAAATAGGAAAGAGTTTGAAAATAAAAAAATAATTAGGATTATTGAATATATTGCCTCGATCAACCAGAGGGTCTCGCGTGACTCTGAGTAATCTATGCCAGGTTGTAAATCTGTCCGAGTCACGTGAGCTTGGTTGAGAGAAAATCGATAATGCAGATATGAAAATTATATTCTTCCTTTATGACATATATCGCAATGATGATAGGTCATGACGAGAGGAGCAATTTCTGCGTTTGATGCATTGCCTATACATTACACCGTATCGTCCATTACCTCACATACGTATGTTATCTTAGGCCTCGAGCTGCAGCCTTACTGTCGTTTTCCTGTACCACAAACATATGGCGATTAACGCTCTTCAAGTGTTCAGAAAATTTGCAGAAAATGCGGTGCACCTGCAGATTTGCGATATAAATGCAGCTGCATTAGGATTTCTTGCGAAAACTTGACATAACGTGGTAATAAAGGTAATAAAAATTCAATATTTGGAAGCAGACTGATATGTTTTATTACGCTGACTTAGACACCTTTCTTGCATATTTAATCATAAATGAATCAATTGTTCGATTACGTATCAATACAAACTATATTAGGAAGATCAGTTGTGGAAACATTTTCTCAAAACGTTTAAATCGCCTCCCTCACGTTTTCTTTCTTTTTTTTCTTTTTTTTTTTTTGACAACTGCTTCCCCCTAAGATGTACTATTTTAACTGAAGGGGTGGGGGGAGACAAATCCCCTTCCCCTAGAATAATCACATGTTATATGTTATTGTTGACATTCTGTTCCACATCCCATTAACATCTTCTCAGGTGTGAGATTCTTGTATCCCACAATTATTTCTTTGTCCATGGTTGACAATACCGTCACCAACAGCTCGCCACCTTTTTCACAAACTTCTCTTATCTGCTCTCCTTCCAGTCCATTTACAAGTGCCAGGTCGGTGTGAATTTCTCCAGCGCCTTCCTTTACGGTGCAATGACCATCGTCGGAGACTTTAACCAGCTGATATTCCTTTATGTTCACGTTTGGTACTTCTATCAGGCGACCGGCCTGAAAAATGTCTTCCAACTTTTCACCAGTAAAAACTTCTATACCTACTAAATGAACCTTGGGGGTGCCATATTTTGCTGGGTGTGGAATTTGCGTATTGCCACTATTTTACATGGACGGCCTTTAAGCACAACGTAGCCATTTTCACGTAGGTCTGAACAGTTTGTTAGGAATGTTTTTGATACATTTGGATCAGAGGCATGGGATACATCGCCTTCCATGTTTATGATTTCTGTACGAATGTTCTTTGTATTTTTCTTTCAAGTATATTTATAACTCTGTATGGACGCCTCCACTGATATTCAGCCAATCCGAGGTCGCAGTAAGGACACCGCAACTGTTATTCAGCCAATCCAAGGTTATTGTATGGACAGCCCATCTTTATTCAACCAATCCAAGGTCGGGACACTTTCACTATCATGCAACAAGTTAGAGGTCGCTGCTTGAATTTCGCTTTGAAGAGATGTTTTACTAGGTCCTCTGGTGACGAAAATCTATTTTTCCCTCATGCTTCTTTGTACTGAAATGAAAAAAAAAAAAGTACATGGCATGTTCAAGTATGAATGTTATGATATGTTAGACTATTACAGTCAAGATGAACGGTAACATAGCAGTAAACTTAATATTGGCATCCATCGGAAATAAGCTTAATCGCTGATGTCAGTATAAGTGATCAACAGTGTTGACTTATCTTGTTCACAGTAAGTCCCGAAAAACAGTGAATACACAAACAGACAAATAGACAGATGGCATCTGTACGTTCTCTTCCTATTTTACCTTTTCATGTAATCTAATACCAGTTTCAGGAGAATTTACCTGCCAAAATATGCCACCTGCAAGAGAACATTTTACGTTGAATGCATGAAAAGGTATAATAATGTCAAGTCAGTTATATGTTTAACCATAGAATGCACGAAAAGGTATACTAATATCAAGTCCGTTATATACCCCGTCATCATATGATTCATTTTCTAGAACAGTAGCCATGGAATATGAATATTCTCATTTGGTTGGCTTCGTATGTGATGGTTACAAAAGAAAGAGATGATGTCGAGGTCACCAGTGTTTATGTACACCCATATCTTGTTCATTTTATCTCTTCATTGCGTATGACATTTATAATATTGATTTAAATTATCTACATCTGTGTTAAACTAAGTCGTCTACCGCAGATAGATAATATAGCATCATTAAATTCATCTTTTTTTCTTGCTGTCTTGGAAGTCCTTGAGAAATTGTCACCCAGGCTTCAGTTTAGTTAACCATTTTATTTTCTGTTTTTGATTTTTAAATATATAAAGTATTGACGCCAAAACGTAAATATGGCTTCCAGTCTGGTAACAATCGTCCATCATCGTTTCTAAAATGTCCAAAAGATGACCGTTGATCGATATTTGGATTAACGTCGATATATAATCCGAGATGTTGACAATTCTATACTACACACGAGTCATATATTTTAAAATGTCGATTTCTCTTTCACAAAGTTTATAAAGAGCGAACTGTGGCAAAATTTTGTGTACGAATTGGAAGCTTTATGTGAATATTTTGAAAATCATGTTCCTCCGTTCTTACACTTGCCATTTCCTTGCTATTGTTATTGGTGTTTCTGCTTCTCTTGCTGGTATTGTAACAAGCAGCAGTCATGTGATTGTACAGAGTTGATAGAAAATATTTCTGGCGTAATGAAGCTTCATTAATTACACCCTGATTAAATACCGTTTACGGTAAGTGAACTTCCCATATGATTGGCATAAGACGAACCAGCGTCCAAAGAAATGATGATGACAGCAGATTAATTCAAAGAAGAGACTAGTATCCATTGCGATTGACTGCATTTTCTTCTCTCTCCCTCCCTTCCCCTTTCTCTCTGTCTCACACACACATACATACACACACATACGTTGTCATTGTAGTTGCTGGTGATACGTATCTTGCTGTGGTTGCTTCTTCGTTCTTTCAGTAGTTTCTATCAAATCATTTTGATTTTGTTATAAGGGTATATGCTATATATTGCAGTTAAAATGCCATTACAGAAGAAAATTAGAGTTGAGCAACGAAATAGTAGCAATCATAAGAATGGTATAAAATGCGCTGATGAACCAATGTACAACTGTACTCCCACAAAAATGGTATAAAATGCGTTGATAAACCAATATACAACTGTACTCCACACAAAAATTGTATAAAATGCGCTGATGAACCAATATACAACTCTGCTCCCCGAAAGAATTGTATAAAATGCGCTGATGAAACTAAATACAATTGTACTCCACGTCAAAACGGTATAAAATGCGCTGATAGTGTCATGATATTGGTCTTAAATTAAGTAACAGAGAAGAGCGAAAGGCAACCATTTTTGTAAAAGTAAATAATTTATTTCCTTAGAATGCAAGTAATAATTAAAAACTTGAACTTCTGGCATTGTGAATTAAATCCCATTTAGTCCTGAAAGTGATATCACAAGTCCAAAAGTATAGAGTATTCCGAATGAATTCCTGTAGTGTTACGAATGAATTCCAATTTTGAAAGTGCTGATGTACCAATAGCTTGGAATAGAGTTGATGTGCAAACAGTCTCGATGTATCGCAATGATATACTCCAAAAATATCTGGAAATGATTTCGCAATACTCCCGAAATAGTAATTTAGACCGAAAGTATTATTGAGCATTTTGTAATTCAAGTGAATAATTTCACTAAATAAATCAGTTCAAATTAAATCTGAACTAAATTTAAAGATACGAATGATTAATTCTAATACAAACAAACCCTAATATACAAATCTAAGTCACAATACGAGGACTAGGACGAGGGTTATCTTAATGGAAACTTCCATCAAACTGTAAACAAAATTCGGTTCTGGAATCTTTTAGGGCCATAATCAATGCTGTACCTAGAACTAAAAACCAGGCAAACATGTTTGCCAGACATGATATTGGTCATGTAGGCCCAAACTTCTTCCCTCAGTTATGGACAAAGGTCAATCACACAATACAAATTAAATGTACGCTAGATACATCTGTACTCCCCACGAAAATGGTCTAAAATGCGCTGATGACCCTCCATGCAACTGTATTCAGCACCAAAATATTGAAACTGACATCTAAGGTATATGTGTGCTCTCTGCTTTTGCTTTTGACGGTCTCTCTCAAAATCAGATGTCATTATAACAATGAGGCGTAAGTCTGGAAACTAACAACAAAATCTGTGCAAGACCAAATTATAAAATGTTCAGTCATAAACAATATGTTTATTTACTTCCGTAAAAGATTGTCGAGAATAAGTCTGAAAGAGAAAAAGCTTTTCCTACGACATCCATTCATCATTTATTGATCTGTTTAATGCCGATTTGTATCCCTCGTTGTATCCGGTGTACACCTTTTGGTTGCTTGCTTTACTCGGCGAGTTCCTTGCTTACTTAATGACTGAGTTTGTTGGATCTTTTTTGTTTTTGGTTTGTTTGTTTTGGAGTTTTGTTTTGTTTGTTTTTTAATCTGACCTATCAAGTTACTGTGACTAAACTGAATGTCAACGCGATCACGTGGGGGCATTTACTCAAATTAAATAAAATTCTTATTGTTGTCCTAAAATTTTATATTACTATAATCTAACCATATTCCTGACTGTTGAATGCTCTGCACCTTAAAAGTCATCCAAACATTTCCAGACGAAAATTATTGACTTTTTTTACAAAGGTGGACAGGTATAAAACCGAGTCAACAAAAGAGGACGTTGGATCTATCATGTTGTCGTTGTTGTAGAGTTTAACGCCACTTTTCAGCACAAGATAGGATATACATGGATCTATCATGACAAAAACAGGGTAGTACGATCTTTTAGAAAAGCGCGCACCTTTCATTGTGACATCACAGCGCAAGAAATTCAACCCAATTTGGCTGCATAAAGTTGTTCACTAAACTTTTCACGTCCTTTAAGACTGCTATTTGCAGTCTCGGATCATATAAATAATGACGTCCCAAAGAAATATAAAGTTGTGTGTAACCAAATTCTAAAAAATGATACCCATTACTGTAATAGGCGGTACAGAACGCCTGCTGGACCCGTATGACATCTACTATAGTTTGCTTAGCGTGATCGATTGACCGATTTTGGTTAGCTTGATTTAACTGACAGATCCACATAACAAACTGACTCGACTGACTGAGTGAATTAATGACTGATTTCACTCAGTCTGATTAAAATCAGATCTCCACTGTCCCCACTGTCCTTCACTATCTTGAGTGAAGGACAGTGGTCATCTGATTTGAATCAGATTGGATTCCACTGACCGACAAGCAATGATTTGATTATCGCCCCTGACTGCTAATTTACCGACAAGGACCAACTGATTGATTGAGTGATAAACCTTGCCCTTCCCTACTGCTACCATTGTATACTTTCTTTTTCCATAACGCTCTAGGCCCATTTCTTCCTATTTTATTTTGTTTTATTTTATTTTATCCATTCTTCTTATCCATCATTTTTTATTTCGGTCTTGCAAATAAATTACGATATGTTGGCTGAAGCCTTAAGTTATCGATTTTCTGATGTGCTGGTTGTCGCTGACACAGAAGCAAGATAACGCATACTTCTGATGAGATTCTTCGCATTAACGTGGTTTTATTTTCCTCCAATTTTGTAATGATGTTTTAAATTACCGCTTGTCAATTTAAATCATATGCATGTAATGAATATGCTACGTATAGGGTTATAGCAGTCTAGACTGAGCTTAAACACGTTCAACAACTTTACCTTCTTGCACGCGCGCTGGCCATCCGTTGGCCAAGTATCTTCATGCACAGAGGGAGATTCTATTTTGTTGAAAACCTTATATGAACAAGATGTCCATGTGGGCTTGATAGCGCTTGCGACTGACATTGGTGTCTTAAAGTCATATACAACGGCAATTGTCCACATAATCTTGGAAAATATTGATAGAGAAAGTTCACTTTGAAATATGTCGAATATTCGAGTGTTTTTCTACGCACACACACACACACACACACACACACACACACACACACACACATATATATATATAGAGAGGTATATATATATATATATATACAGGAGAGATATATATATATATATATATATATATATATATATATTGCCAGTCCCATTTGCCCAAATTGGCCCAATCAAGCGGTTATTGTGAATAAATAATTAAAATGTTCCTTTACTCTGAATAAAGAAGGCCATGTTGGATGTAAAAATTGCTAAATTTTGATCTTAGATTTCAATTAAATATGGTAAAATTATGCTGATTGATTTTTAAAGAAAAGATTTCGCCGAGTCTTTTAGTTTGAACCGTTTTAATTCACAAATGCATTAAAGAAGATACCGCGAACTTGTATATCTTTTTTAATTAAAACAAAAATTTCATCGCAAAGTGTAATTCAAACATTTTTGTCGTTTGCATACCTGCAGTTCACAAACATTCCAGCAATTCTTACCATAATTATGTTACTCTGAGATAACAAACCTGGCTCCGGGTTGCCGAGTGGTCTAAGGAGGTTCGCCTTTACAGATCAGTGACATCTCATCTCTGTCCGCGTCGGTTCGAGTCTGGGCTACGCCAACGTGGTTTTGTGAGAAAGCTTCTCAGTAGCTTCCAGTTGATTTTTCCCGGGTCTTTCTTCACCAAATATACTGGCCACCGTGTACATGTGTATCATGTGCTGACAAAAGCTGCGTTAAACCCACAAAACCATTCCAAAATATAGAACATCTATTCATCCCATGTCACAAGCATTTGAATTACTTCTGTTCTTTTTGTATTAAGGTTAAAGATCAATCGAATGAAACATATGGTAGAGGTTACATTTTTACAAAAATTAAAGAGTTGCTCCGAAGGTTAAACTAGGGGAGGCAAATTGCTGTTACTGTAGTGTCTGTTGTGCTATCATGTTTTCGCACCATACTGCTATTACCAAGTTGAGTAGGATGAAGTTCACTAGAATGTGTTTATCAAGATGGCGACGTCAATCAAGAAGTCAAAATAACGTTGTTGTGGCCACAGCTTGTAGTTAAAAATGGAGAATTTTTCTCAAAGGACAAACATAAACACACACACACACACACACATACACGTATATTGAAGACGGAGTAAATATTAATTAGCTAATATGTAACAACCAGGAAGTATAACAAAGAGCCGATCGAGTCCTGTTTCTCTTTAAGTCGATTCCAGGCGTATTTTTAACGAACAGATCGTCACTTTATATAATCTTTCTAATTTTGAGAGAGAGAGAGAGAGAGAGAGAGAGAGAGAGAGTGTTGACCAATATGCAGCCTCCGTTGAAAGGGTACATTAAAATTTAAAGCACAGTTTTTACTTTCATTTTACCGATTAATTAAGAAATAAATGCTGCAAATATGAAGCAAATCGTGTGGAAGTTATGTTAATCGAGTTGAGGACAAATTTGACGAGAGAGGGGTCCCTAATTTACTAAGTTGTAATTTCCAAAGAGTTACTGACATTATTTTTTATTTATTTTACCAAGAGTAGGTATTTTGTATATTTTTATTTTATCCTCGTGCTTGCACGATATAAGGTTTAGAAAAGACATCATCTTTAATAAGACGAGATTGCGCTAACGCAAAAGAAATGCACCTTATTTTCGTAATTTATCTCAATAATTTCATTATGTATTAGTTTATGATAGCCATTGATGAGTATTTAGACCATTGGTGTATCATCCCTTTGAGTCCTTTCCACCGGACCGCCATCGTCTGAGGCCACGGGCGATAATCCGCTACGCTCCTTTAGCACCGGTGGCCACTTATGTCTGGATTTCCTCGTTTCGCATTAATATGCATAAACCTGCTAACCAGTCACTGCAAGCGTCAGTAAACTGTTCTTTCCATTGCGACCCAACATATATTTTCACGCTCTTTGAATGAGCCAATCAGTTGTTTTTTCCCGACACAATTACTTATAGGTCAATAAAACGGACACTATCATTAATGTGTTGTAGATTGCGTATGATTGTTTATGTACACTCATCAAAAAGAAGGAAATCTGAGCACAGGCAGTCACAGGCGATAATGGAGCGTAGCCTCTATTCATTCCCTACCCTATCGCGAGTAACTTACGCTGTAATCTCCATTTAAACAAGTGGTATGTTCCTCCGGTGTGTAACTTCCGTACAAGGGAGGGGGAGGTAACGCCTGCTCCAACTATAGTCAGGGTAACACGTAAACGCAACAGTTCGTAATATATGCAATATAATTTTCTAAGAACAAAGCATTTCGGCTTTTCAGGTTTAAGGGATTCAAACAAAAGCGTAAACAGAAGCCTCCCTTCGCGTTAAAGCTGTGGCATACCAAAAACGCTGATTAGTTAGTAATTTATTTCGGCTATTTTTCGTGATTGATCGGCTGTGTTTATTCAAATACTTTAACCAATCATAGTTGACTGACTGAGACACAAAGACACTCAGGGGTGTAGTGCTGTGGGAACGGCGTTCCCGTACTTTTTTGGCGCGTTCCCTTACTTGTTGCCCTCGCGATTGTCCCCTCCCCCGCATCGAGTAACATGCATTCCTTCACTTCTTTATTTACCAATACACCACCAAAGACACTGCAATAAACCATACAGTATACAGCATGCTCGTTGCGAAGATGGCGATATTTAGAACTATCTCATGCAGCAGCAGAAGGGGGGGGGGAGGCCTTCTGCTGCTCATGCTGTGTGTTTCCACATATGTGACAAAACAGTGTTGGAGGAAACTATCTGAGTGGAGCACCTGTATCTTTTATTAGTAACTATATTCTTTGCAATGCATCTGACACTTGTACGCATACGCACACAGGCGCAAATATAAATTTATATCACGACTCACTGTTTCTTCATTGAAATGGCTAATAATAACTTTCAATCTGCAGGACTCGACAAGGCAGAAAAATTAATGAATTCATCCCTCCCTCCAACTATCCATCCATTCACTCTAGGACTGACATACATACATACATACATACATACATACATACATACATACACACACACATACATACATACATACAAACATACGTACATACATGCATACATACATACATGCATCCACGCTTGCATACATACATACATACATACAGACACACACATACATACATACATACATACATACATACATACATACACACACATATATACATACACACACATACATACATACAAACGTACGTACATACATGCATACATACATATATGCATCCATGCTTGTATACATACATACATACACACACATACATACATACATAAATACTTACATAAATACATACATACACACACATACATACATACACACACACACATACATACATACATACATACATACATACATACATATATACACTCATACACACGTTCGTACATACATACATACATTCACATACATACATACATACATACATACATACATACATACATACATGCACATTCATGCATGGATGCATACATACATACATACATACATACATACATACATACATACACATTCATGCATGCATGCATACATACATACATACATACATACATACATACATACATACATACATACATCCGGAATTAAATTGTCTTTAAGACGTTGTCGGAAATTCAACAAAAATACTTTTTCATCTCCTACATCCTGTGCTAACCAACTATAGCCATATCCATATCTGAAAAGTATGTCTTTAACTTTCAAAACCCATGTAATTTTATCTGACTCGTCCATAATTTTCAGCATAATAAAACATTATCTTGGATATCAGCAACATACAACATTGTCTTTATCGCCCATTCTTACCAACCTAATATAACATTATCTTTATTGCCCATTCTAACCAACCTAATATAACATTGTCTTTATCGCCCATTCTTACCAACCTAATATAACATTGTCTTTATCGCCCATTTTAACCAACCTAATATAACATTGTCTTTATCGCCCATTCTTACCAACCTAATATAACATTGTCTTTATCGCCCATTCTTACCAACCTAATATAACAGTGTTTCTATCGCCCATTCTTACCAACCTAATATAACATTGTCTTTATCGCCCATTCCAACCAACCTAATATAACATTGTCTTTATCGCCCATTCTTACCAGCCTAATATAACATTGTCTTTATCTCCCATTCTTACCAAGCTAATATAATACATAATACATTTACAATAATAATTGGAAGATAGACGTGGTCTTCCACATTCTACTTGTTGTTGAAGGGAGTATGTATGTCTCGCAAGGATTAGAAATCTAGTACAAAACATATCATGTTTCTTTGCAATTGTATGCGAGTATTTCTTCTTACCCCGTAACTTAGCTATAGAGAAAGGACGGCATAATGGCATCCCCCCAGATCAACGTATATGCATGTTATTTGATATAAAAAATAGAAGATGAATATCACTTTGTTTTACAATGCCCATTTTATGCAGGTCTTGGAAACAGATTCATGCCAGAAATTCTTAGCAAAAGCACCAATGTGAAGAAATCCTCTGTTCTCTGTTGAAGTCAAAGAACCATGTCATATTATCTCAACTTTCACAATTTGTCTTTTCAGTATTCCATAGAAGACATCAAATGTGCACGTAATGATATTATTATTTCTTCTTTTTTTTCTCTCTACTTATATGGAATATCACATCTGTGTAGTTGTATAATTCTATTTATGTTTCATTTTGTACATATTTCTATTTTTTTTTTTTTCTTTCTTTTTTCACCTCACTGTGTTAAGTCTATTTGTAACATTGTTGTGTAACTGTAGTATTATGAGCCTATGACCTACATTACCAATAAACTATTGTCATTGTAAAAATATACATACATACATACATACATACATACATACATACATACATACAGGCAGGCAGGCAGGCAGGCAGGCAGACAGACAGACAGACAGACAGACAGACAGACCAAAGGAAAAAAATTATAGAGGGAAAGACTATTGAACGACTTAAGTTCTTTTCAGTGCGTAAACTTGGTAAAATATACACGAAGTTTTTATTTGTCATTTTTTGAATGAATGAAAAGAATATTTGTATAGGTATATACGATCGTCACACCTTTAGTAGAAGTAGATTGTGTAAGTAAACAAATACAAATACAGTATGCCATAGTGTTTAATATACATGACATCGCCACACATAGGAATCTGACCTTGTACAGTTATTGTTGTTATGGATTTTAACGCCATTATTCAGCACAGGATAAGCTATATATGGCGGTTAATATAACTGCGGAGAAAGAAACCGGGAAAAACCGCCGACACATGAGAAGCTACTGGTAAGTTTTCTCACGTACCCACACTGGCCGAGCCCGAGACTCGAACCCTTGCAGACAGAGGTAAGATGGCAATGAGCTGTTACGTCGAGCGTTTTAGACTACACGGCTGATCGGGGCCCCTTGTACAGGCATGCTCAATAACTATGGACACACTTGAGATAGATCATGTTACAGACACTTGCTGACGAGGTTGATGCGAATAAGAAATGACGACAATGTATTTATGATAAAGGATAAACTACTCTCTATATAATTATTCCTTTCTGACATCTCGTAATAGGATGTCAACACCCAAATTAGTAAATTTGCGAGTGATACAATTAAAAAAGATTGCTACAGTAATTCGTTATAAATATATTATGAATAGTATTTTCTATTTATCTTTCCATCAGTACCTTTCATCAGTGCTATGCACATAATTTGAAATGCAGAAACCTCAACCACCACTTGGATGTATGAAGTATAGTATGTATTCGAGTGTAAGTCAGATCGAAATACAAACGACACAGACCCAGATCTGCCGCCGCATAATGCGTTGACGCATCTAAGCCTTTGTCCTTTACCGGGGCTAATCAGCAGAATAACACAGACCCTGACCTACTGGTGCATTATGCGACGGCATATCAGGGTCTATGTTGTTTACAACCGGATTCAATGTTTATGTAAGTATAAAAGCACTGCACTTGCATGCTTAAGGAAGTTGAGAGTTTTAAACCGGTGTATCAGGGCGACTCGGCATCTTTGAACTTTAAACTTTCTGGTTCATATCTAAATAATAATTTTGTTGCAAATGCTGCAACATCCTTTGCCTTTCCTCCGAAAAGAAAACAAATATTGGATGTAATGTGGTCCCATTAAGAACTAGAATAAAAACTGATTTAGTTTACACTGCACAGTTTGGCGGCAAAAGGAGACAGGGTGACCAAAGGAACACAGTAGGCCTTTTTCGAAACATGTTTTTCTCGTGCACTTCGCCAAAAATGATTCGCACTAATTAGCCAACTTTATGTTAATATCTAGAATTACTTCTGAGTTGACTTTTTAAACATTAGACGGAAAATGGAAAAGGACGAGTGATGATCCTATTTCATTTGCATATCACCCATATGCATTACACTAGTCAGCAAAAAAAGGCAGTAAATTTGATCGGATAAAGACGTAAACATTTTACGAAGATCGAACCATCACAAATTTCTCCACATTTATGCAAGATAATATACGCAAGCTGCTTTAAAATAATAGTTATTGCTTGCATCCAGTACAACGTGTATTCCAAATATACAATTTAGTATTGTTACCATACGAAGATTAATGACATATAATTCTGTATATATTTATTTCTTTTATAATCTTACTTATGATACATCACAGTATGGTATTATACCTGACAATATGATACAATACCGACAGTATGATACAATATCTTACAGTATGATAATAATACCTGACAGTATGATATCATACATGTCGTATAATACCTTACAGTATCATGTAATACCTGACATTATCACATTATACATGACCGTATGATACAATACCTGACAGTATGATATAATCCCGGACAGTATGATATTTCCTGACGTATAATACCTTACAGTACGATATAATACCTGACAGTATGATACAATACCTGACAGAATAATAGTGATACTCTATGACATATATCCAATTTTATTTTTGTAAATCCATTAAATTTAAAAAATTAGAAAAATCCAGATACCAAAACCAAACTGACAATCCAGAGTTTCAACATATGTTTAACAGTACAACATCGGAGAAATCAGCACCCAGAATTCTCAGCCTGGATTCCCTTTATAATCGTTATCCCCGATGGCTCTTCTCTGTCATCTACTTCCTTGAGACCATTTTGTGGCTTACTATCATTTCTTCGCCCATCGCTTTCAAAACGGTCACAAAAACTTCTTTATCTTTCCCGAAACGATTTTTTATCTCGTTGCCTTGTTCTCCGTCCGGTAGCTTGAGGTCTGACCGCAGTAATCCTGCGTCATCCATTATGGAACAGTAGTGATCACGTGAGATATTCACCAGCGAATATTCACTGCGGTTGACGTTGGGTACATCAATGTTGTGAGTAGATGGGCAAATGTCTTCGTATCTTTTCCCAGTAAAGATGTCAAAAGCTATCAGATGAATTTTGGCATGACCATGTTTTCCCGTCTTGGCTGTCATCATGTCCGCAATTTTGCATGGACGACCCTTAATGACCACGTGAGCATTTTTACGTAGGGCCGAGCACTGCATAGGAAACGTGTTAGAGGCCCCGGAATCGCCATTTTGAAAATCGTCTTCTTCCATGTTTTTGGGTTGTGTGGTTTAAGTTTCTTTCTTTCTTCCTTCTTTCTTTCCTTCACTTGGTCGAAGTATTGAATACGGCCTTCTTTTCCCGGTCTTTTGTTTTCTGTTCTTGTTAGAGCCTATTGGTCCAATTAGGCGTCATTTTTATGGTGTAGTAACGCCGTTTATTCCTTCTGGTAAATACAAAACCGCTTGAGGTGATATAGATGAGTATTTCACCATTCTGGTTCAATATTTATTGACCATGTATTACAGGTATGTTGTGAAATCAGTCACTAGCGATAAAAGGATATATATATATATATATATATATATATATATATATATATATATATATATATATATATATATATATATATATATATATTAAAGAAGGTCACGGTTCGACGAACGTAATGGTTTCCTCGTCTAAAATTAGAAATGATAATCTAAGGCGTAAATGGCATTAAAACAGCACTAGAGTGTATGCTGATGTTTTCACATTATTTTTTGTGTTCATAAAAGACCATCAGCTGCTGTCGCCGATGAGTTGAACTAGTTTTAACACACAGTTATGTATTCACCTATTAGTAAAGTGGTTTTGATACGCGTTTAAGCGAAATAAATAAAGCAAATCGGTAATATAGCTAGTACAGAGCTAGTGTTTTATGTATTTTCACCTGACCACTGACGTTACATACAATTTCTATATTTGCTGTTAAATGGGATTGTACTCATCATTTCCATGTATTGCCCAGTAAAAGTTTACGGTATAACACCATATAGGATTATAACCCCATACCCCCCCATAAATCAAAATAATGAAAGGATAACCCTTCCATGCATTTAGTTGATGATATAGGTGGAACCAGGGTTGACATTGATACAGGTTCGATAATATTATCGTCAACGATGTTGCAAAGATCTAAGAAATGACTATTTATCATAAAGGTCGTATTGTACAAACAAAATGATTTTTGTTTGACATTAATAAGATGGTGGGAGGGGGCAGGTATTGCCCCCCAGGCGACAAGCGAAAAACGGGGGGGGGGGCAAGTCCGTCGGATCTTTTGTGTTTCTTTACGGCTACAATTTTCATAGTATTTCACCTTGGTATGTTTTATCTGTAGCGAGGTAGGGGTGCCACTAAAACTACACTGACCTCTGGCACCTGGACTGGTTGGTGGTTGAGAGTCTTCAGAGTTTCCAAATTAAGCGCTATGGTCACGTTTCCAACACTAGGAATACAACCCAGCGTCTGGTCTGTATAAATATCTAATTATATTTCATGCCCTTTAAACATGTGCAGTTCTAGTCTGTGGATCTCAACAGTATCCAAGTTATTACCCAGGAGCAAGTCCGCTTCAAAACGTCTGTATCTGACATATGTCTGAGTTTTAATTTCATGTCCCTCAACCAACAGAAGGCGTGAATCTCAACTGATTTCAAGCTATGACCCAGGGGCAAGTCAGTTTAGTTTGTATCGGATATGTCTCATTTTGTCTCGTATTCTCCAAACATGTATACGGTTATAGGATAGGGATCTCAACAGCTTCCAAGCTGTGACACGATGACAGGATCCTATAAAGTCCACCCCATTGTCATAACCACATACTGTAACCCCAAAGTCTGTTAAATATGTTATATTCCTAGCTTTAACGATGCTACAGACCATCTTTAAGACACCACTTAAAATGCTAAAATGTACTATCCACAGCCCCTTGTAGCACCTACAATGGTCATACTGAAATAATAAAACAGTTGTGCAAATCTAAATATCCACCCCACCCCCCAATCATATTACAAATTTGTAAGTCTCAATCTTCAATGGTGTTGGAGATAAACTACACTTCTAATGAATTCAGACAGACAGTCATGCAGGAATAAATTTTAAAATGTGCACATGGATAAAAGTTCTTGTTAATATTTGGGGGACATATTCAAAACATTATGATTGTCAATGGTAGTAATGAAAAAATTTAAAAAGTATCAGATATTTATTATAATAATAGTTTTGATTGGTTAATAAAGAACATCAATAAAACTGTTTGTTTGTGACAAAAAGAGCACAGATGACAAATTTACAAATACTTGAAATTAGAGATATAACTAATAACTACACACATGAACCATACGGGTAATTGTCTTATTTGAATTGTAAGCACTGACTTTATATTTATCACAACTATAAAGAACAGCAACCCTATCTAAATATATATTTTTCGTCTACCCTATTGATACATTTTAATCGACTTAATTTTTTTAAAGAAGCATAAATTGTAATTTTTCTCGCAATTGAAGAAGAGGCTAAAACCAGCATATAATAACCATTATTATTATTATTATTATTATTAAGCGTTCGCTCGCGCGCGCGTATGTGTGTGTGTGTGTGTGTGTGTGTGTGTGTGTGTGTGTGTGTGTGTGAATCTGCCTGAAAGGGATTCCACTGTACTTGTACGTCCGAGTTCCTCCGAGTAATAGGTACATAAAATCGACCAAAGTTGGGAAGAAAACAGGCTTCTTCCCTTCAGACGGTAATTTTAAATGGTATCGACATCGTGATCTATATTTAGATACTGGGCAGCAATATTGTTTTCATGCAAACATTCGTGCAAAGCACAATTTCCCTCTTTCCCTGAAAACAAATTCAAATGTATTTTTAAACAGAAACTAAACTCCTTTGCTGGATGCACTGTAAGCAAAGTACAGATCATACAAATGAATATAAATAGAATCTTTCACCACAACTGTTGCATTTCTATTAATATAAGCTAAGTTGACAGTAAGTCTAAACAGACCAAAGAATGTTTGATCCTAATATATGGAAGTTACTGCCAGACCTCTAATTGCTTGAATAGTTCTGTTAAACGGGGGTTATAAAGGCTCTGTGTCTGAGCTGGTACCTGAGAGAAAAACAAACGAAAAAAAACCCCAAAACAACAACAACAGCAACCGACAAACGAAAGCAAAACACAACCGAATGAGAAGGCAATGTAAAGTGTAACAAAATTTAATACGAACGATGCCCTGTGGAAAGAGGCAATGTTGAATAAGGTAACGATGCCCTGTGGCAAGAGGCAATGTTGAATAAGGTAACTGAATCGTGGTTTAAAAGTAGCAGTCTTTCTATTCAAAACATTGTCAATAATAATAATGTGTGTGTGTGTGTGTGTGTGTGTGTGTGTGTGTTGGATTTTTAACGTAGCTTTAACAATTTTTCAGTCATATCGCTACGATGTCTGCAGTGTGGCAGTTTATAGTGATGTCCAGCAGTGGGGCATCATGCCGCAGACATGTAGCATGATGTCCCATCCAGTCACATTATCCTGACAGCAGGCCGACCAGTCCTAACACTAACCTCTTAATGCTCAGCGCCAAGCGAGGCAGCTGTTAGTACCATTTTTGTAAGTCTTTGGTATGACTCGGCCGGGGATCGAACCCACGACCTCCTTCATCCGAGGCGGACGCTCTAACCACTAGGCCACCGGAGAGGTCTCAATAATAATAATAATAATAATAATAATAATAATAATAATAATAATAACTGCTGCTGTTGTCAGCTAAGAATGATCTTTGGTTTATAGAAAAATAAATATTTTATCCAATGCATGTCCTTTTCATTTCCTGTTCGTTCAATGCATGAATATTTTTCTTTCTAATTAAACTACTTGGCGCAAGCTATCTTTTCTTTTGGGGTTAAAGTATTGGCATTCTAATTTTTTTATATAACGTACCTGAAGTAATACAACGCAGTGCAATATGTATGACTGACTGTGTCCTCTCTCTCTCTCTCTCTCTCTCTCTCTCTCTCTCAACACACACCAACTTGTTGGTGCAAAAAGACTTGTGTCAAGAATTAAGTTTATGACATTCAAATACTTGGATATTGTATAAAAGAGAGAGAGAGAGAGAGAGAGAGAGAGAGAGAGAGAGAGAGAGAGAGAGAGAGAGAATTTACTTACATTTAGAATTAAATAATATTGAGGATATTAGAAAACGGTTTCTGGTTAGGTAGATAACACGCAGTCATGCATTTCTATTAAATATCTTAATGGAGAAATTTAAATGTTTTACGACCTCTTAGCCCCACCCCTTCGCCCGCTTCTCAAGTTCATTTCCAATAACGATAACTATATCTCTCATAACAGCATGTATATCCTTTCTTCCGTCAGTAGTGTGTGGAAATGCAAATGCAATCTCAAGTTACTGAAGTGTGACGTTTTGTCAATTAAAAACGAAGTAAATATGCGAAAACACGAAATAAGCTTATCTATTATATAAATATACACATAGATATAGCTATGTCCTATTTTGTGTGTGCAAATTTTCGTTCTCTTTATTTATAAAACGTCAGACTCCTGTGCAAACATCCAAAGGAAACCGTGCTGGGAATATATCAGATTTATCTGTACTAATCTAGTGTCGTTGTTAAAACTGTTTTCAGATGCTCCTCCTTTTCTCATGTCAACTTCAAGCCATTGTTCGTAGGCTGATTTAACAATAGGCTCTTTGGCTGCTTAACTATTTTGTTTGACTGTTAACATACATACGTAATAATAACAGCAACACCAATAACAATGTGGACTTAGTACAGCGCCTAATCTTTAGAAGCTCTAAGCGCTTTACAATATTAGATACCACACAAAAACATATACAGCGACAAGACTACAAAAGCAAACACCTTGAAATTACAAAACAAACGCATGCTGACAATAATTAAGGAAGTAAACATTATTCACTCTTTAAGTCTGTTCTCTTAGTCGAAATATGATAGTTTTAAGAGCACTCTCGACTGAGATGACAACGTCCTTGTGTCTGGCGAAGCTGGGCCCAGGTACCGCAAAAGAACGTTTAAAAGTCGGAACAATGAGAATATGAGTGTCGAAGAGGAGCGCAAGTTTCTAGATGGGGTTTACACATGGATGAGGTAGATAAGTATATATTGGACTGAAGCCTGTGAGCGAAATGTAGCATAGTGAACATATTTTGTGTTTCATTTCTGGATAGAATGGGTAGACAGTATAGGTTACAGAGCAGAGAGAAGTGTGCTCAGTACTTCGTACTCCAAGGATAATCCGAGCAGCTGTGAAATTATTCGTACACGTAAATTGTGTATGATCCTATAAAAAGTCGAAATAAGTATAACTAAACAACCCCCCCCCCATCACAGTCATGATCTGAAAAGCACAGGCAATGGACATCTACTCAGTTGTTTGTTTGTTTTTTTGGGGGTGTTTTTTTATATATATAAAACTTTAGCGGTGTAGACGTTCTAGCATTAATTTTGTGCAAACTATGTTCAAATTATGGCTTTATTGCAGTTGGGGAGGAGTACTTAAGATAGAGAAACCAATATAGATAAAAAAAGGATCTACAAATACACCATGAAAGCAGTCCTTAAACTTATTTATATGCGTGTAAATATTATAACTGTACTAGGTTAAATATTAGACCAGGAGAGTCCAACCTTCTTTGGTTTGGGGGGGGGGGGAGGCAAAACAGCACGAGCAAGAGCAGTTTCTTATCGCTAATTGTACATACTGATTCAAATGCGTATCCTCAAAAGGGCTGCCTACATGGCCGGGCAGCGCAATGTGAAGGGCTGGGCTACGGGTTGGACACGCCTGTATTAGACGGTTTATATATATATATATAT
>JAECUM010048371.1:0-23183 GCA_016617855.1 Megalonaias nervosa
GCAATAAACTGACAACGAACAGTGCAAAACTAGTATCTAACTAGCCTGAGCGCTTTCGACTCTTAATGAGTCTTTTTCAAAGGCATATACAAAACACTGACAAGACAAACAAATAAAACAGAAAAACCGTAGTGTTTGCAAAACTTTACATGGCTGTTTCTACAGGAATTAAACCTTCAAATGTATTATGTTTCAACTAGTTTGTATCAACTTGTTGCGGATACTGGAAATTATTTGTATTCAATGTATACAGAATACAAATAATCGACGTAGTACAATGTAGTATTACTCAAATAATCCTAAACAAATGAAACAAATTAGGAAACGATTTACATGATTTGGAACAAAAGATTGCAACATAGACAGATACATTAAAAATGTGAAATAGATCCAAAGACTTCTACAGGTAGATGAGAAACAGGTTGTACATCCGACCAGTGGTTGTGTGTATCCAATTTGCAATTTTATAGTATTTAGGGATCTTTAACGCAGTTCCCACAATATTCACTAAACATTTGTTGTCTTTATTGTTCACCTGTTTTCTACCTTTTATAGAAGCCTTTTTCTTTTTTTTAATTTTTTTTTTCTTTGGTGTGGAGACCCATTCTGGCAAATGTAAATATTAACTTCCTCTCTTAGTGGTGATTGGCTATCTGTGCGCAGTGTTATATTCGATTGTGTCAATCTTGTCAAGCATTCATCGTGCACTTTCGTTTGGTTCCTGTCCAAATTTGGTATGTGAAATATTCAATATATTTAGAGCCCTTGTTCTGCGGAAATAATTTACACGGCAAACCTGCTCTCCTTCGAGGGTAGTTCTCGTTGTAAGTATTAGGTTTTACAAAACTAAATTGTGGAATATTTCTACTGATTTTTGTTAGATTTAGCTTAATGCCACTGCAAATTTCATACAAATTTTAGTAGCTAATGTGGTGACATATATACCCATTTACATTTCTTTTCATGACTCTCGAAGTCCTTTTCTTATGGTTCTACTTAAATGATGTCTATTCACCCTCCTCCTTAATTGTTATGAGCCTACTTAAATGATGTCTATTCACCCACCTTATTTGTTAAAATTCTATTTAAGTGATGTCTATTCACTCTCCCTAATTGTTAAAATTCTACTTAAATGCTGTATATTCATTCTGCGTAACTGTTATGGGCCTACTTAAATTATATTTATTCACTCTCCTTAATTGTTAAAATTCTATTTAAGTGATGTCTATTCACTCTCCTTAATTGCTAAAATTCTACTTAAATTCTGTCTATTCACCATCCCTAATTGTTATTAGCGTACTTAAATGATGTCTATCCACCCTCCTTAACTGCTAAAATTCTACTTAAATTCTGTCTATTCACCCTCCATAATTGTTATTAGCGTACTTAAATGATGTCTATCCACCCTCCTTAACTGCTAAAATTCTACTTAAATTCTGTCTATTCACCCTCCATAATTGTTATTAGCCTACTGAAATGATGTCTATTCACCCTCCTTAATTGTTTTAATTCTGCTTAAATTCTGTATATTCACACTCCCGACTTGCTTTCTGGTTGAAAGGTGTATCAAAGCAGACATCACTATTTTACTCTCACATGTGTTCTTATTAGCACATCAATTATCGAAGTGTTCACGTTATTTTACTTAGCAATTCACATATTTATCCACTTAACAACGATTTTAAATGTAAAAAACCATTGTAGCCTAGTGGTGGTTGCTTGGCCCAGTTGATTTTAAATGTAAAATAACCATTGTAGCCTAGTGGTGGTTGCTTGGCCCTGTTGATTACTCTGCTTCCCCAGCAGTTCAATGAACACCTCGCCTCATCTGTGCTGCATTTTAATTCCTCCCCACTACTCAACATGTACATATGCACTAGTATCTGCATTTATCGATTTATCGAATTCGAAGGATTTTAAGTCTATTATTCCTGGCCATACGAACTTTGATATATTACTATTTTCCCTTAAAAAATGAAAACGGAATTTGGAGTGAGGTTTTGCCATGTTTGATTTTAGTATATTGTTGACAACAATTTCCCAGATTTAGTTTCAGGGCTCTTACTTCTCACCCTTCAGGCAGAACGTTCTGATGGGGGAGTTTCCTTGCCTTTCTTCGAACCGCTTCTGTGGCCTAGTGGTTAGAGCGTCCGCCTCGGATGCGGAAAGTCACGGGTTCTTACCCCGGGCGAGTCTTACCAAAGATTTATAAAAATGGTACTAACAGCTGCATCCCGAGGCACTCAGCATTAAGAGGTTAGTGTTAGGACTGGTCGGGCTGCTGTCAGGATAATGCGACTGGGTGGGACATCATGCTACATGTCTGCGGCATGATACCCCGGTGCTAGACATCACTATAAACTGTCATACTGCAGACATTGTAGCGAGATGACTGAAAAATTGCTAAAGCTACGTTAACAATCTAATACACACACTGTACTGAAAAAAAAAAAAAAAAAAAATGTTAATTGCATTGTATATTTGTTGGTACGTGCAGGCTTATGTGTTGACTTTCCCCACTCCAATTTCCTCCTTTTGCTTTTTCCTCTGCCCAGTAATGGTTTTAGTTTAACTATGCATTCTTACCATGCGTAAAGCAAATTGAGATTTGCTTTTGTGTATGACCGGGAACTCCCCCCGCCCCAGGTAGTATTTCCATGTGCAGTGGGTTGTGGGTGGAGGAGTTTGTGCAAGCTCGCATCAAGCGCACCTCGTCCCCTAGTTTAAGACTGACCCACACATATACACATGCACACACCTGCACAAAGCCGATATTTTACATGGTTTAAAATGTCGGTGTTTAGACTGAAAACATGCCACATTTTTTTGTTACATAAGTAAGTTAGTTTCCTCCGCCGTTTGTGTGATTTGAACTGAAAAAGGAAAGAGATACATTTTAGTCGAAAGAAGTTTAAATTATTTAAATCTAAATATAAATTTTATTAGTTTAAAATGTAATTTTAGGATTCATTTTAAGTATTGAAGTTTATTTTTTCTTTTAAAAGTTATATATATATATATATATATATATATATATATATATATATATATATATATATATATATATATATATATATATATATATATATACTCCTTGAATTTCATTTATTTATAATTATGACGATTCTCCTATTCTTTACTTTTTAGCTGAAGTTGTAACAGTTTGAATGAAGGTGATCCTTCCTCGTCGCCTGCCAAATTTTAGGGTGGACACTTTTATTAATAAACTCAATGCTGCCTTGTGCCTACATATACCATTGATTTATGTATAAACTCAATGCTGCCTTGTGCCTACGTATACCATTGATTTATGTAATAAATTATGTGCCTACATATACCATTGATTTATGTATAAACTCAATGCTGCCTTGTGCCTACATATACCATTGATTTATGCATAAACTCAATGCTGCCTTGTGCCTACCATTGATTTATGTATAAACTCAATGCTGCCTTGTGCCTACATATACCATTGATTTATGTATAAACTATATGCCTACATATACCATTGATTTATGTATAAACTCAATGATGCATTGTGCCTACATATACCATTGATTTATGTATAAACTCAAATGCTGCCTTGTGCCTACCACTGATTTATGTATAAACTCAATGCTGCCTTGTGCCTACATATACCATTGATTTATGTATAAACTCAATGCTGCCTTGTGCCCACATATACGATTGATTTATGTATAAACTCAATGCTGCCTTGTGCCTACATATACCATTGATTTATGTATAAACTATAGCACATATTGTGTTGATGGAGTTGGTGTAGTGGTGTTATAAATAGCTATTATCAAGGGAACAAACCAGTAATAGCAAACAAATACATATTTTCTCCCTTTAGAAACGAGTCTTGTAGAACCTAGCATTATAGGACTCACGATTCTAATTCAGTTCCCATGGCAAACCTATGCAAACACCATGATATTAAAAATTCAATAACTTTAAATTTCTGAGTGCTCATGATCAAGCCTATATTTCTTACTATAGATGCATCTTAGATGACAGCTTCTGTGCGAGAAAACCATATGATACGTGTTTGAAACACGTGCTTTCAATTCTGCACCAGTCAGGTGCTAATTTCAGTAATGAGTGCTCCTGATCCAAGTTTGTTAAAGGACTGAAATTCCATCATTAAAATAATGTCTCTATTTTTTTCAGTTACAGTTAGGATAAGCTCTCAAAAGATTCTTTTTACTAAACTCTAACTTTCCTTATCAATCAATCCAGGCCAGCCAAACCCGTATATACTCTATTTTATCTTCTTCCATTTCCAGACTGGTTCCCGTTTTTCCATACCAGTAGTATAGTGTATACTTTACAACCTCAACTTATTGTAGTGAGAAGATTTAAAATTAGTGTTCGCTCCGCCTTTCTTGGTCTCAGTAACCAGCTGTTGTGGCAGTGAATATTGACTTTTGGCACTATACCAGTGAATATTACTTTATTATTTAATGTTCTCGAATCAATGTACGAGTGCGTGGACGTAAATAAATTTCTACTCGTTAAAAATATTATATCCATTGTTGTATTTTAGTGTTATCGTATCTCCTGTACGAGTCGTTGATGTTGTTGTTTTTAATATATACCTAAACTGGGCAATATATAACCTGGGTTGTGTTGATGTATCCTTATACCCATTACATACATGCTAGCTGAAAACGTCTTGTGTTACAGTGTCCGTCGATTCAAATAATAGGGATCTCTTTCATATGTTTAAATTTGTAATTATTTATAGAATCATATCCCAGTTACGTGTCCATAGTACATACTCTAAACTGTTGAAAACAACCCTATCAAGAACAAAAATCATAAAGATGTCACAAACCCCATTTTTGGAATTTTATATATTTATTTTGAACTTTTAAGACAATGACCGTTTGGAAAAAAATGTACTATCATGGCCAGTTGCGTTCGATGCATCTTAATGCTCGTCAGAGTTTGTGATCTGCATTGGTAAACTGAGTATGTTTTGACCATATTCTAATTCATTGAAATGGTCATTACTTTTTTCTTCTGCTTCTTGGCTGTCAATCGTCATTTTATGATATCTGTGTAAGTTCATTTGTTTCACATAAATACGTTTGCGAAAATGTTTTCAAATGACTACAACATTGTGTAACAATATATTTGTAATGAATAATTTATACAGTGAAAGACGAGCTTGGCTATTTATTCACATCTGCAATGATGTTAAAACCTTAAGATTATTTTCGAAACAAGTATAAAATGTTTTATGCGCGCGTGCGTGTGAGTGTGTTGTTATGTGTTAATATTTTATCTTTCTGCTTGTACATTATCATCTTCAAGAATTTTCTTCAGAAGCGTTGCGAAGTCTAACAGTGGAAAACTATTGGATACAATTAAGCATGCTCAATTAGTATCAAAGATTTAAGTTGAAATATTCATTGTAACTATTATGCATAATAATATATGCATTGTGCAATGTTGACGAAAGTCGTATATCATTACATCCTCACGGGTGCTGTATCTAAAATTGTTATTGCTTGGGACAGTTTTAATTTCATTTCCAGCGCATAAAAAAATTAAATATCAGTCATCGATCTTAGACCAATTGTCATTTCATTGATAATTTTGATCTAAAGGTGATTTCACCTTGTGTCTTCGCAATTAGGAAAGCAGAGGTAAGATACAATGAACTGCATTAATAACATTTCTTTAGTAAGAATTAATTTTGTGCCAAACTGAAGCTGTTTTCTTCGACTGTCCTCCTTCTTAAAAGTAAGGAGCTTTTGACTTGTGTTCTTTTTTGTTAGAAAGTAGCGCTGACCCGGGCTTGCTCCGGCTGAGACTCACTTCATTGTTAAGGTCGGGTGCTTTATGGTTTGCACTGTGTTGTGATTGGTAACAATTTAAATTACAAGGGTATCGTATGTCCCCTAAGTGTCATTTGTACCATGTTACACATGCAATAAAGGCATTCTATGGAATAATCTACGAGCAGTAAAGTGAAATTAAATACGGCAATTTAGATTTTCCAAGACGTAAGCGATAGACAAAGTGCTACATGCTCACGGCGAAAGAACAGGTAGCAATTTTTGTTGTTCACTCAGCAGTTATTAGGACACCGCTTGATTAGTTTATCCTTTATAAACAATCATGGAAAGACATTTTTACTTTTATCCGATCCATATTCTCACGGGAATATTTTCAGCAAAGTTAGGGAAGGCCCCACATTACTTATTAAGGATACAGTTTCCACCCTTTTTTGTAAATTTAAGAGGTCAAATTGTCGGTTCAAATTATCATGGTCACTCAGTGTTTTTTCTTTTCGGAAAGCAAAATATACTTATTCAAAGTTTATGATAATATCATGTAATATCTAACAGTTATGTTCAACTAGTTTGTCTTTATTTTTACATCAGTCGCAGATTCAAAATTACTGGCGGAAAAGCATATTAATTCAACGAATGTAAGACAACGGAAGACTTAGTTTAACGTTATATAAAGTAAATACAAAATTATAATTCAGCTTTACTAATATAAACGAGTTGTGGCTGCCTTCGTGAGATGGATAAATTTCATGTAGGAGTACATTTTGAGTATATTCTTTCTAATATCACATATAAACAGTTTGCTTAACACCGTCGAAAGTGAAAGCGAGGACTACTTTAAAAACGACTTCTTTTCACTCTTCTAGCAGAAAAAGATCAAATTTAATATTATATTATTACCTGTGTCTTTGACCATTATTAGGTAATAAATAAATACAGCACTTGAAATAGGAGTTTTGTTTCACACTGTCTTCTAAATTATTGCATTAACCACGCACGACATCCTCATACCACAAAAGCAGATGATGACTGGACGAACATGGAACCTAACTACCATAAAATCCTACCATACATGTGATAAAGACAATCAGCGAAAGGGTAGCTTACAAAGATACATATCTGAGGTTTTGATTGATTAATGGTGTTATACTATGACATGATAGGTGATATCGTTGTAAAGTGTATTGCTCAGAGTCAAACAAAGGCAATCGACTCGGTCTGGTCTGAAAATTGGAACACGCATCTTTCTGGTTGCAAGACTGGCAGGCAAGCCACTGAGCCACCACCATCAATAAAATAAAAGAAAGAAAAGAACCACTGTGAAACATTCCTCGTGGCAAAGTTCTTCTAATGTTTTGTGAGGATGGCTATCAGCGCAATAATGTTTTTTGCCACCTTTTTCTTCCGCATTTATCACACGAGTCTATGAAATAAATTTAAATAACTGTAAGCGAGGTCATAATTTTGTTTGGTGGGTATGACCAGTGTTTAGAACAAAATGTGGACTTTTTTTTATCAGTGAAGCGAATCGTACAAATTTGTTTGTGGTCCAAATGCGCTAAGAAGTTAAGCGTTATATGCTGTGTTTGTATTCAGTAATATAGTCACAGTTTTATACCCAGTGTGAACGACATCTAAGTCAAGAGTTAATATATGTAAAACCGATTACATAGCCTGACGGAATAGATAGCGCACATGATGCCTCGGTAGGCGTGTAGTAAGAGACTGATGTCGGGAGAAGAAGACGCATGTGATAAAGGATTATCGTTCTTGTGGTTAAATGTATGATCTTCTTCCCATGACATGACATCCACGCTGTGTTTTAATCGATATTTGACATTACAACGAAAAATGAAAGTGCATTTGTCAGTACACTGAATAATAGTTAATTTTTTGTCTTTTTAAAAACCTACGCATATTTTATCTTGTTACAGTTTGCTGTTAACATATCATTACTAATTTAAACATGTATGTATGTACGTATGTATGCATGTACGTATGTATGTATGTATGTATGTATGTATGTATGTATGTATGTATGTATGTAGTTTTACTGCGCTGATTAATATTTAAGTTCCATAAGTGTAAAGATACAAAAGGCTAAAACACTTAAGGAAGATACATCCGACCAAGTAAGCGTAAAGTGTAAAACTCCCAAAAGAAAAGGTCCCTGGTCAGTGATATGGACAACCGCACGAGTTTTGTTTCACAATTTATCATTTTTAAGTTCTTGGATGTTTGTGATACTACTGGTTGTATACCTTCCGTCTCCCACCCAGTTTGAAATAGGTAAAATATATACCATTAGAAGTCTGATTTAGACATCTGCAGTATTATTAGATGCTCCTAGACATCTGTGCTGTAGTGGAACTGGTTAGCGATTGTATTCAGAAGCGGCATTGTGATTTGCGAAAGTTGTACAAAGTGATTAAACGTATCTACGTATCTTTTGCCTTAGGAAATGAACTATTTTGCACATAAGTTTTCTAGGCAAACTTTACACACAGAAGAATGAAGCATTATAAATACATCAATAATGAAAAAATACTCATAAAATATTAAAAATTAAAGTTGAATGATCAAAAAGCTTGGAAAGCTGAAATGTAAATTCTCTATTAGTTTTAGTGTACACATTTTAAGAACGGGGAGATGAAACTGGTGGTACACAGGTTTTAATGACGGGGAGATGTAATTGTGGTGGTACACACATTTTCGTTAAATTCATATTTTAATGATTGCATCTAGGAGTCTCTGTGACTCAAAGGGTAAGACGTGGGTCTTGGTAATAGGCGGACTACCTAGCGTGTCCTAGGTCGTGGCACCTTATTCTCTTTTCCTGTATATGATATTAAAATCAAAATATTGCTTTGCAGTAACGCCCCCCAACCCCAACCCCAAACAAAACAACAAAACAAAAACAACCAACAACCGATAACAAAATTACAAACACACACAAGAAAACAACAATTGATTACATTCATAGAAATATCACACACTGAAGGTTCGTACCTGTAGCGGCAAACATATTATGAAATATTGTCCATAGAATTTTCATACCACATATTTGCATTGCAAAATATGATGAAAAATGTAGTGAATTTGCGTTTAGGACATTATTATTAACAATTAATACGATGCAAAATCTAATTACTGAAGGATATTGCCTAGTCTTTGGTTCCTTACTACTCAATTTGAAATAATATATGTATTTCAAAGAAGTTCCAGTATACGGTGAAAAAAGCTATCATTTGCTTCTTCTATGTATGAGACCTCTGAGGAAATACGGATCATATTGGATATAACAAAGTGCGAAACTTTCCGTTGTTTGAGTAAGGACTGTTTGCAAAGACAGTTGTAAGGACTGTTTCTTCAGAACAATATTAATTCTTATGTCCTTATTTTGCACTTGATGGTTCTTTACTTCTCCTTTGTTTTCAAACTACTCTACAATCAGTATGCACAGAATATCAATTTCAGTATCGTTTTCGTTTGACCACTGAAATAATGAATGGGTTCAATAGATAAAGGTGGATTTAGATGACATATCATTTGATCGCCAGCCTTGTGACATAACTGTTACTGTTAAAATCTAAGATAAATGGCTGAACATTTATATAATCATGCCTGCCCCTAGTGGTTAGAACGTCCGCCTAGGATGCAGGAGGTCGCGGGTTCGAGCCTCGGGCGAGTCATACCAAAGACTTATGAAAATGGTACTAACAGCTGCCTCGCTAGGTGCTCAGCATTAAGATGTTAGTGTTAGGACTGGTCGACTTGGCGTCAGGATAATGTGACTGGGTGGGACATGATGCTACGTGTCTGCGGCATGATGCCCCCAGTGCTAGACACCACTATAAACTGTCACACTGCAGACATCGTAGCGATATGACTGAAAAATTGTTAAAGCTACGTTAAAAATCCAAATCACACACACAGACACACACCGGCACACACACACAGACACACACACATACCTGGAAATTAGCCCCTGAACAAGATGAATGCAAGAGGTAAACTGGAAAAGTCTAGAAGGATCCCGTGCAAGAGCCACATAATGTATGTCTTTGGCCAGCTGTCCGGCCCAGAGTTAGTATAAAACTAACGGTTACGCAGTGCCACCTTAGATAGCGAAGTCAGAACAAATGAAAGAGATGGTCAGGGTAAACAAGCAAATGGCTTTAAAGATGGAATCAGTAGCTGTAGAGATATTGGCCATTGCTTAATAAATAAAATAAGAAACATAAAACCTTTTTACTATCGCTCTGTTTTCCAACAACAATAATGAAGCCTGAAGTCTGTAGAAAAGTAACTGACTAAACAACTAATTAAATTTGATCTACTTCACCGTAGAAAACTCGGGGTGCCTCACGTGACTAGTATTGCATTAATGAATTGTCAGAAATGTATCAGAGTGGAAAGATGCTCCTGATATTTACCGTATATATATATGTAAAGACACACACACACACTATGGACTTAAAATAAGTAACAGAGAAGAGCGAAAACCAGGAAATTTTAAAATTCAAGGCAATAATATATTTCCTTAGAATAGAAAGTCAAAATTTGAAAAGAACTTAGAGTAGTGTGAATTAAATCCCAGAAAGTCCTAAAAGTTCTATGACAAGTCCAAATGTATGAATTTCCAATTGAATTCTAGTGGTATTCTAAATAATTCTATTATTGAATGTGTTGCTGTACCTGCTGTCTCGAATATGTTAATGTGCCGATGGCCTGGAATGTGAATGTTAGCCCCTTTGAACACAAGTCACAGACATCTATAGAGTTAAAGATAATTCAGGTAAACATTCTGTGGCGGAAGTGACATCGGTAAACGTGAGGGATATGTCTAATGATGTAGCTGAATGTGCACCTGAAACTGAAACAGAAATGTCCATTGATAACTTGTTACTACAAAATGTGTTTGATGAACTTGATAAGAAAGCAGAGGAAGATATCAAGCTATGGTCACGAAGATAGACAGTTTTTGTAAAGGTACAAAAAGTAGCGTAGACACGTTTGAACTCAGAACTTCCGGTTGGTAAGTAGGAGACTAAACCTTCGAGACTTATAATCAATGATACTGAAGACAGCCTGAACTTCAGTGATGAGAGAGCGACAAAGCTGCAAAATGATTGCAAACATGAACACCAGACCCTGGATGAGAGCATATTATAAACTGTTAAAAAAATTTTGAGGAAAATATACTTCTCATGGAAAAGCATGAACGAATATGCAACCTTCTTTTGTACGGGGTGAGACAGGACAATCCTGGTGAAAACATCTACCGGGTGGTCAAGACGGGTATAAATAAGCACGGAGTGCAATACATGCGGCTTGTCAACGCACATATATCTGCTGGACCAGTCACAGTTAGATTTAATAGCATTTCAATTTTAATTTTAATATCATTTAAAAGCATGACAACACACTATTCCCAGTCAAACCATTGGAATTTGTCTTTTTATCGGCGAATATTTATTAAAAGAACATTGTACATTTTTGTTTATTTGTGATTTTGATTGTAGTTTTGTAGCCTTCTCAGAAGAAATGGAAAATATATTCCTTAAATAATCTCCAACAGATCAGAAGACACAGTAAGATGAAGTGATACACTTATATTAATTGTTTGTATGGATCCGAGGCACTGACTGTGAACAAAGTAGAGGAAGAAACAGACATTAAAAAGAAATTAATAAATATGTTAACTTGAATAAATATATTGATAAATATATTAATAAGACAGTTTAAGAAATTAACAATATGCCAATGTAAAATAAGTTAAATATTTAATACTGTTTCTTCTATTTTCTGTTTAGAAAGGGAATAAAATATAAATATATTGTTTAATATGTTCATTGATGGCCTTACGGTATAAGTGGCTCTATTGTCTGTTGTATAAAGAATCCTCTTTTACGGTGAATTTGTTTATAAATTATTGGCTATTTTTCTGTTCTTTTTATATTTCAATTTGTTTTTGTAAAGAGAAACAACAAAAATCAAATTTATCTGGAATGATTAAGATATATTTAGTTAGGTCAGTAACTATAAAATAAATGGTCACTGAGCATTATGTATATTTAATTTATATTGCGTGCTTAACTTTTGTCCATGATTGTACGCTGTAAACACCACGTTTATGAAGCAAGAATTCAAGGTCAGCTTGTTTAGATGCAGACTAGGTCTTTCCGTTGGAAATATTAACTTTCTATTCTGTTATCGGTCAAGTTAATATGTGAATAAACAGGTATTTGATAAACAAATTATTAATTTCCGTTTAGATCAGTCTGTGGAATCCATTAATCAGAATTTACAGTTGTGACTCGAAAGAAACTATTTATTGAAAACATTCATTGAAATTACTAAAGTGCTGATTGCATTTGAATTAATTCGTTACTTTGGATTATGCTAACTCATTCAAAGACATTCTGGATTGAATCATTGTGCTATATCAGGACATTCAAAACTATTGGAATTCATTCGAAACATTCTATATTTATAAACTTGTGGTAGTACATTCAAGTTCTTTGGATTTTAAATCACAAACATGTAAATGCCTCTTGAATTTGCACTCTGTATTGTAGAGTTTAAGTAAAGTTTTACTTTCACCTCTTTCTATTACATATTTTAATATCTAGACTCGTAACAGAAACTGGTAGCTCATCCGGATCTGAATTTCTTTCAGAGATATAAAATTGCCTTCAAACTTTAAATTGACCTTGCTTCGGAACTTTCATTGTCACTGGTAAAGATTTTAATTTCACACATTTTGAGAAATCTTTCGTCAAAACAGCAGCTATTCACAGTGTCATCTAATGTCGTGAACTTTGTTTCAAGTCATTTCCAGGGAGGCTTAGAGTCTATGAAAAAGGAAAAATTTCCTGAGCTTGCCAGACATTATGACCTTTCTGTAGCGAAAGCATCTTTAAAAAATCAAGAAGTATTTGGATTAAGTATTTAGTTGCAAAGGAGATTTTAACTATTTGGATTTTATTGATGAATCTATATCTGGTTTTGGTAAGAAATTAAAGGAATGATAGCTAAAAAAATACCAGATATAATTCGAATTGAGAAAGGTTCAGCTTAAAAAGAAATAATGGAAATGCAGAGAGAGAGAGAAATGCAATATAGTCTACGAGAATTAGAACTCGCAGGCAGAGCACTCTTCCCTCCCCCCCTTCACACACAAGTTCAGGTGTTTCAATGTTACTGGAGACATTAAGTTAGTCACACACCCCATTTCGAACACAAACAAGTAGATAAATAATCCCTTCTCTCTGAAAACATTTCTGAAATGGCCTAGAGAGCGTTGGGCATTATTATGATAAAGTCTACTTATTGACAAAGCTCGTGAAGTTTACACTTTACGGTCGGTGTAACGGTGTAACAGAGTGCTTGCTTGATTATCATATGGTTAAGGAATATATCTTCAATGTTTATGAGTTGTTACCTGAGGCATATCGACAAAGATTTAGGAATTTTAGAAATGAAACAGGACTAACCAACTATTTGATAGGAGGTGTTTAGCTAAGAAGGTTGATCAAGATTACGACAACCTCAGAAATCGGATTTTATTAGAAGAGTTCAAGAAATGTAACATAGTGCTTTCAAGCCCTCTCTTGGTGAACAAAAGGCAGAAATTTAGTAAAACGCTGTCGCACACCTGATGATTATTTCTTGGCTCACAAAGTTCCATTTGTCAGTTAGGTCCCCCGCCCTTCAGCAGTTTCTTCTTTTGTTTTGCATAAGAGTTATCTTAGTCTCATACGAGTACTTCTACATCTCAATACGGCATAACTTTTAGAAATAAAACATCTGATATGACTGATCAGAGATGATTATCTCTTCCTACGTGCACTTATTGTAAAAAAGAAAGGACAAGTTATTTCTGATTGCTACAGGTTGAAAAATAACCAATAGAATAAATACAGAGCTGTTTCAAATGGCCTTATTTTAAAAAGGTCAAAGACACGGACTTACCTTGAAAGCAGTATATTGCTTGGGTCAAACAACCGCAGTTTGATTCTATTTTTAAGACTTATGAACCGTGCGTGCCAGGAAGATATATTGTTACGAATCTATGGTCATAAATTAAGTAACAGGAAGTAGTGAAAAGCAAACTTGAACAAATAATTTATTTCCTTAAAATAGAGTGTTAAACATTAAAAATAATTTACAGTATTGTAATTGCAATCCTAAATGGTCCTAAATATTTTATCACAAATCCAAAACGTATCTAGTGATAGTAGTAATTTGGGGCACCCTGCCCTCACGTAGGCTTTAATGTTAAAATAGTGTTTGTACCTTGGGGTCTATGGGAATTTAACATAGGGAATGTATAGCGACAATGTGTTGGGCCTGTCTACGGACAAGGGGAATTTAACATGGGTGGGTTACTCTACGGACAATGGAAATTTAACATAGGGAATTTATAGCGACAATGCATTGGGCCTGTCTACGGACATTATGAATTTTACAGGGGTGACGTCACGGTACTGGACACTGGGGAAACAATGGCAACAATGTTGCAAGAGGCCGACCTCAGACGGAAGGAACAGTGTTGTAAGGGGTTGGCCTGAATACGCGCTACTCTAAGGACAAACACAATAGAGACATAGACGTAGAGACATGATTAGAGACATAGACATACATAGATTTATCAACATAAATCTATCACACAAACATACTATGTGGACAAGGGAAATTTAACATGGGCTACTGTACGGACAAAGGGAAATTTAACATGGGTGGGACTGTCTAGGGACAATGGGAATTGAACATGGGACTATCTAGGGACAAGGGGACCTTGAACATGGATGGGTCCGTCTAGGGACAATGGGGAAATTGTATAGAGCCTGTTTAGAGACAAGGGTGCTAGAGAGCCAAACACAACACAGACAGAGACAGACATATACAAATACAAGCCCGAGATTTATACATATATATATTTATATGGAAAAACCCAAGTCTAGATTTATAGCCTCAAAATTTCTAGCTTCATTGACGTCACTATACTGGACACTAGGAGAAAAATGGCAACAGTGTTGCAAGTGGCTGACCTGAATACGAGCTACTGTAGGTAGGTAGGTAGGTGAAATGAATTTGATAGGAACAAATGGAGTTTTATAGGGGCAAAGACCAACACACACACACACACACACACACACACACACACACACACACACACCATCCGTCATGTGTTATCTTAGAATTGAAACGATGAAGATGAAATTTCACAAAAAAGACTATCCCACAACTGCTGACGGAACAGATCGACATGGACAACATTCGACAATAAGAAGGATTAATCAGGTGCAAAAAAAAGAAAAGGACAGTCTCGTCGTTTGACCCCACATCCGAAGAAACGCTAGCCAAGCATCGAGAAAAGACACTATCCAGAAAAGACACTACCGTGTCACACACCAGAAGCCATCCCACTTCTACCCCCAAAGGAAAGAAAAGGAAAGTACTGTTTCCTCGTTTAGCCAAACATTGGGACGTGTTGTCTGTCCTGTCCAAAGCCCCTCCATATATGCGAAAACAACTCATTAAAACAGCCTCGAAAGTCGTCGTCGATACCGTGTGCGAATGTTGCCTGAATGTCTTGAAAGGAACGATACCTTTATCTCAACACCAGAAATAATACGTAGGCAAGCATCGACACGTTCTTCGCCAAATGGTTAAAAAGAAATCCCCATTTATCAAAAGAAAAAGATGTTGGTGCAACGTGGAGGAATTTTACCTATGTTGTTAGTACCCTTGCTGAAAGGAGTACTGGGAACAATGCTCCGAGGACTCGTGGGAAGCATTCCACCCATACAAAAAGGACCAAGAAGATAAAAGGGATCTCTGATGTGAAAAGATCTCAGACGTGACCTTTGGAATCTGATGGAAGGGCGAAAGCTGACTTTAGTCCCTTACAAACGATGGATGGAATTTCATCGTTGGCAAGAACAACACACCCCGCATTTACCTCCCCATCATCTGACCCAATTACAACACGAACTGCAATCGTTGATGGATCGCAGCGATTTGTCAGAAACGGAAAAATCGCAACGGTACGGACAAGTGTTGAAACGACTACAACTCTTTCACCAGAAAGCTTTAGAGGAAACAGCTCAGCCGACTCTGAAAGATTTCAAGACCCTGATGAAAAGTCCATCACCACCACCACCCCCAATGACCAAGACAGACGGAACCCCACGGATGCCTGAAGAAGAAGAGGCACGAGAAGTCTTTCAAACACCGGGAGCGGCTCCCATTGCTAGTAAGATTGCAGCGTCCCTGTTGACCCCTTTCACCACACCTCAACGAGAAGAACTCAAAGCTTGGGTTAAAAAGATGATGTCCACTCCTCCTTCGACAGAAGTGAAAAAGAAAGAAGGGAAAGCAGATGTGAAAAAGAAAGCAACAAATGAACCATCCCATTGCCACAACCACCACCACCACTACCCTCGATTTCTACTCCCGTGTCATGTCGGACACGTAAAGCCGTTTACAGGCCATTTCACCGTAGTCTGAGTAGCATCCGTGAAGAGTGGGTGACTTACTGAAGAGAGAGTCCTAATGGAGCATTTGTTAGCCAGCATTTACTACGATCCAGCAAATACCTGCGGGTTACGAAGGAGTTCATAAATTGTATCGTGCTGCCAAAACAAGATTGAAAAGTGTCCGTTTACCTCAAGTGCAATGATGGTTACAAGAACAAGCCACGTACATGTTACACAAACCTATTCGACGAAAATTTTCGAGAAGTCGCATCCGAGTGGAGGGTATCTATCATCTATGACAAGCTGATTTAGCCGATGTATCTCATTTAGCCACCTACAATCGTGGCTACAAATATTTGTTTTGTGTCATCGACGTCTTTTCCAAATTTGCCTAGGACGTACCTTTGACTTCTAAATCGAGTACTGAGTTATTGCGACACTTAACACTGGTGATGCAACAAAGTGGTCGTCATCCTCTTCGATGGCAAACCGACAAATTCACCGAATTTCTGAACCAAGCTTTCCAAAAAGACTGAAGAAATGAGACATTCATGTCTTCACCACCGAGAATCCCGAAACCAAGGCCAGCATCGTGGAACGTTTCAACGCACCTTGAAAGAACGCATGTGGAAATATTTTACGCATCAACACACTCTCAAGTACATCGGTTACCTTCTACCCAATCCTTCCCTAAAATACTCTAACGGTAACAACGGGAGTATTGCGACCAACACCAGTTACCCTCCCAACAGTCACCACCACAACAACAACCCTCTTTTGGTCACTCTTCTGACCTCGAGCGACCCCTCGGACAGCAGAACTCTGGAATTATGAAAAACCAATTTTACTTAACTTTACCCAGTGACAGTTCCATGGATGTATTTCCCTACAATACGTTGTGGTGTTTCACGGCCAAATTACCTCAGACCATTCAGTTGGATCACGAAGCGCATTGGGAAGTGGCTCTGGTCGAAATCATTCATCCCACACAAATCCTAAATCACACCGAAAATCAAACGAAGTTTTGGGTCGAAATCCGGAATATACAAGTACAAGAAAACTTTGATACCAACGAGCCTGGTTGTTACCAATCCAAAAAACCATCACAAACCAAATCTCCCCTGAGCGTCTATGAGATGATAATTTATGCAGGCTATTATTTCAACGGTCAACATTTGGTGGAGAAGATTGCCAGTATTTTCGACACTCAGTGTGGCAAAGCCCTGACCAAACAGAACAAAACTGTCACGATCGAGGACCATAAAGTGGTTCATCGCTTACTGATGAAATTTACGGATGGACAAACGTTGTCCATCAATTTTAATCCCAGCTTGTTTGGCATGTTGGGTGGAGAGAAGATCAAATTATCTAATGGTCAGGTTTCCCCTGACATCAGCATCTTCAGCAACAACCGATTTTTAAAGTATTTCGTCACCCGGTAGAATTGAACGAAGGATTGAATTTCATCTTTGTGTACTCCGATGTGGTGGAGTACAACGCGGTGGGACACACATCCGCACCATTACTGCGAGTCATTCCTTTCAAAGTGGATTCTGACGTGACTGCCAAAGAGGAAAGTGGAAACACCTATCACGTTCACCGCGAATTTGTACATTCTCATTATTTACCTGTCAGTAAGTCGTATTTCGACAGTGTCAACATTGGTATAAAAGGAGATCTGGGACAAAATATTCCATTCTCCAAAGGGAAAGTCACGGTGAAACTCCAGTTTTGAAAACAGTTCTCTAACGACTTGTAAGTCATGTATCCTGTGTACAGAGGAGTCACTTGACAGCAAGGACATGGTTTAGGAGATATGCTGAAATCTGCCTTTCGTTCGGTGGCCCCTGTTTTGAAAACGATGATGACACGCGGATTGCACGCCTTGAAAGATGCCGCTTCGACGCAAGGAAAAGAATTTCTCCAAAATGTCATCATCAACAAACAAAACCGCAAAGAAGCCTTCTTGAGAGCAGGCAAAGATGTCTTGCCTCAAACTGGAAAAGACATTTTGGGCCGACGAGAAACTCTGCCGAGGGATGCAGTATTGCTTCCCTGATGCCACAGCAAGAACAAGGCAGAACGAGACGACAACGACACCCCTCCAGGGGTCTTCACACACACGTGGTCAGAAAGACGAGGAAAATAAGAACCGTCAGAGAATTAGATGTCTTTGATTATTAAAAAACAGAGAAAAAAAAAATGATGCACCGAGAGTCTTGCGATTGTTTTAAGTCGGAACTGTATCTGTTTGCCATGACACCCACCATGATGACGATGCAAGAACCCCAATGGGTAGAATTTCATCCCATCTAATCCTTGACGGACTCAGCTCCCATCGAATTTGAAATCAAAGGTCAGCTCGAAAATTACATCGATCTGAATAGCAGTTACTTGTACTTGAAAGTCAAAGTTCAAATAACGGGCGACGATCCCGCTCTGCCTGCTGATGCCAGAGTAGCTTCCGTCAACAATTTCATGCATTCCTTGTTCAGCGAAGTGGATTTGTATAACAAACTGGTCAGCAGTAGCATGGATACTTACTCTTATCGAGCGTACCTAGAAAATCTCTTGACGTACGGAAAAGAAGCCAAGAACACCCATCTGGATGCTTATGTGGTATGGAAACCTGAAACAGCGGTCGCCACCAAGTTCAACAGCACTACAATTGCTGGGGACGACCAAAATTTGGGATTTATCGATCGTCGAAACAAAATCAAAGAGGGACGAAGTTTTAGAACTGAGGGATCGTTTGCATTTGGACATGGTTGCCAGACAAGTATTTGCTGAACGGAGTGGATGTCCACCTAAGACTGAATCTCAGCAGTGCCGCTTTCCGTTTGATGGCTTATGCCTACGATCATAAAACAATCATCCAAGAAGCCAGACTCTACGTGCGACGCGTGGAAGTGTTACCAAAAGTGGGAAACGACATCAGGCACACTTTGAGCAGAACGACTGCCAAGTATCCAACACGATGCGTTGAAGTGAAATCCTTCACCATTACCACTGGACTCTGATCCAAGATCGAAGATCATCTGTTCCAAGGACAGTTTCCCAAACGTTGAATCGTTGGTATCGTGAGCAATGAAGCCCTCAACGGAGTCGTCACTGCCAATCCTTTCGAGTTTAAGCACTACACAGTGTCCAAGATCGAAGTCATTCGCGATGGCAAGAGCTTGTGTACCCGACCCTTTGAACCTAAGCTTGTCGAGAAGAATTACTTGAGATCATACTTGTCCCTGCACAAAGCCACGAGACAGTTAGGGACCAACACTTGCCACGGCATTTCGTACAACGATTATGCAGAAGGATTCGCTCTGTAGGCCTTTGACTTCACTCCAGACCAAGGCAGCGACGAGGGAAATTTGTACCCTATGAACTCTGGTCAACTTCATGTGGAACTTTAGTTTGATACACCTCTCGCCGAGACGGTGAACGTCATCTTGTATGCCGAATTCGACAATACTCCAGAAGTCAACAGTTTGAGAGAAGTAATTTTAGACAATTAGAAGCCATCGAAGACTCTTATCCCTCTTTGATTGGTGGAACCTCTTTGGAAGTGGAATGCAAAGATACCTTGGAACCCACAGATAAAGACAAAGACGAAGAGGATATGGTGATGTCTAGATGGCCAGAACAAGAACAACATTTAGTCTCCTGTTTTGCTAAACATCTGGCAGAAAAAATTAAAGGGTTGAATAAGAAACATTGCCATGGATGTCAAAATGATCATCCCAGCCAAATTCAACACGATTAATGCCTGATGATGAGCCAAGAAGAAAAATTGGACGAGTATCTGGATGGCGCTTGGGGTATCATCTCGGAAGAAGCAGTGTTGCATCAGTGGTATAGAGACTTGCGTGATCATTCCTCCCCTCCATGGACTACTCTGGAGATCCAATGCATAGAATCGCTGTAAAGAGCCGTTTACTCCACAGAGATTTTCAAGCAAACAGTCAGAATTGGATTGATGACGTATCATTACCTGTGAAAAATAAAAAAAATAAAAAAGAAGAAAAACTGGATAACTGGGAACTTTATTACCTTTTGCAAATTTCGGTCGTACAACGCTTCTTGGAATCCTGTTGTGTGCGCTAGAGATGAACTTCCTCACCGTAAACCTAAGGACTATCAAGCTTATGTCATCAACACCGACGACAGTCATCTCCTAGGAACCCATTGGGTGGCTGTCTACTTTCCCCACGATGACCGTGTGGAGTATTTTGATTCGTATGGATTACTGCCTATGGACGACGACATCATCGAATTATTGAGAAGAAATGGCAAGACGACATGATTCAACAATGTGAAATTACAAGGCACAGATTCCATGGTGTGTGGACAATATTGTGTGTAGTTTCTTCATCATTGCAGTCTTGGATATCCCTTAGAAAACTTAGTGACTTATTTTGATCGTGACTCTTCTCGAAACGATCATAGAGTAGATAGATGGTTTTGTGACCATTATGGATATATCTTGTCTTTAGCTCATGACCTCCATCAGTGGAAGTCCAACTTGACTTCACAATGTTGTCAACATTGTCAATAAGTTGCTGTTTGAAAAATTTTGTTTTGATATTTTATGGATTGTTATTTATTGTTGGTTGTTTGTTGGTTGAATAAAAATGTTGTATTTTGAAAAAAGAGTGTCTGTGGTTTGTTTAAATTTTTTTTTATCAATATATATATGCTCTTTGACTTCTCTCTATCCCTCTGGGTTAGGTGAGCTATAGCGTTCCTACCAAGAAAAAAAACCAAACAAAACCGCAGGGATGTTTTCTATCGCATCCGTGATAGAGACATAATGCGGGGCAGTCGCCAGTCTAGCCATTCATTGTTGACTCGCTAACCGGTAAAGTTGTCTTCTAAATTAGCTAAGACGAAGCCCACGTACATTTACATCGTGTCAGGCAAAACCTGATGCGAAAGCCGGAAGAAATAGAGAATGTCAGAATGCTTTAAGTGGCACAAGACCTCATAAATCTATGTATGTCTATTTCTTTATGTCTGTGTCTCTAACCATGTCTCTATGTCTATGTCTCTGTTGTGTTTGTCCCTAGAGTAGCGCGTATTCAGGTCAATCCCTTGCAACACTGTTCCTCCCGACTGAGGTCAGGCCCTTGCAACATTGTTGCCATTGGTTCCCCAGTGTCCAGTACCGTGACGTCACCCCTGTTAAATTCCTATTGTCCGTAGACAGGCCCAAGACATTGTCGCTATACATTCCCTATGTTAAATTCCCACTGACCCTAGAGTATCCTACGCATGTTAAATTCCCATAGACCCCAGGGTACAAACACACTATTTTAACATTAAGGCCTACGTGAGGCCAGGGTGTCCCACATTACTACTAGTGATCAAACATGTGTTCTAGTGATATTCCAAACGAAGTTCAATCTATTCTGCTGAAGTGGAAATAGTCTTGATGCATCAGAATGATATAATCCAAAATGTCTTTAAACAAATTCACATTACTTCCAACAGAGCAAATAAATCCGAAAAGTCTGAACACTTCGAAACTCCAATGAATAATTGAAATAAATAAATATATACTCTCAAATGAACACAACTATATTACTTCTCTGAGACTGATGATTATGCTAGGGATATATAATTCCAGGTAATGATCTCTTATATAAAAACCAAGCCGTAATACAGAAAGCAGAACGAGGTTCAAATAGTCATTTCGAAATAACTCTGCCTAGAAGGTCAAGTGCTTCAGCAGCTAGTCAGTCAGGACTTGGGTCAGCCAGTTATTATATTCCAGAAAACTCAAGATCTGAACTGAACTCATCAACATATTTACTTCTATCCTGAAACTATAATGTGATTGCTAAAATCATGACTCATCTTAAAAAGTACAAACCACAACTATAAAGAAAATTAGTATTTTTTAATATTTTATTTAATGAATGTCTCCTACAATCTACAAGCATTAAAATTAACACACATATTATAGATGTACCTAGTACTATTATCACTTACTGGTGATTCTGCCAAGACTATCAATATTAAAAAGATTAAGAGACATATGAGATCCATAGAGTCTTTTATCAAGAGTACATTGTCTTTGTCTGAGAAGTCTTCTTGTGGAAGTGTTCTTATTTAGGAAGCAGAGTTCGGCTTTGTTAATGTTCCTCTCCATTGTGTCAGTTTGGTATCAGACTTAATCTCAGGACCCATGATGTTGGAGCAGTAATTTCTTTATCTATTTTTAAGCATTGGTTTAGCTCAGGGGTCGGCGACCTGTTTTACATGGCGTGCGACTTTTTCCGGATTAATTACAAAATGAATCAGCGCGTGCCACCAGTAAGAGAGTAACACTTTTAAAATCGAGATTTTTGGCTGCCCTTCACGTGCCAAACAAAACCTCTTGACGTTCCACCTTGTGGCACGCATGCAGTAGGTTCCCGACTCCTGGTTAAGGTAGTGGTTAATCCACTAATAACTGTCAATCACTGATCCTATTGAGTTAAATCCCCGATCTGTATCCTGCTTGTGCAGTTACCAGACCTATGTGAAAAGGAGCTCTTGAGGATGATGTTGATCAAGAAATAATTCCTATAGGTGACACTTTTATTGGTCAGTCTTTTGATGAGGTCAGTTTGGCTCCTGGTTTATATCAATCAACAGATATTGATCACAGTGATTCTTATTCTCTCTATTCTGATCAGGGTGACGAAAGACAATCACTCATTGTCAAGCAGGAGCACGATCCTGAAATTTCCTGTTTGTTTCAGTTGGCTATTAGTGAAACACAAGACACAAGTCCCAATTTGTTATTTTGTAAAAACTTGGGTCCTTATGCATGGGCTCCCGCAGGATATTTTGCAAGGGGGGGGGGGTCAGGACTTTGTGCGGGGGGGGGCAGGATTTTCAGGGGGGG